>PVIJ01013608.1:0-13580 GCA_004024925.1 Scalopus aquaticus | reverse complement strand
CCAAAAGCTGGTTCTTTGAAAAAATAAGCAAAATAGACAATCCTCTAGCAAGGCTCACAAAGAAAAAATGGGAGGACACACAAATAAACAGGATGAGAAATGAAAGAGGAGAAATTACAACGAACACAGCAGAAATCAAAAGAATAATCAGAGATTACTGTAAATAGCTATATGGAAACAAGTTCAACAATCTAGAAGAAATGGATAAATTCCTGAAATTACACAGCCACCCAAAAATAGGTAAAGAAGATATAGAACACCTAAACAGGCCAATCTCAAACTACAAAATTGAAGCAGTAATCAAAACACTTCCCCAAAACAAAAAGCCCGGGACCAGATGGTTTCATAAACGAATTCAACCATACGTTCAAAAATGAACTAATCCCTATATTACACAAACTCTTTCAAAAAATTGAGAAAGAAGGAGTACTACCAAACACATTCTATGAAGTAAATATTACTCTAATACCAAAACTGGACAAAGACAACACAAAAAAAGAAAACTACAGAACAATCTCCCTAATGAATACTGATGCAAAAATATTTAACAAAATCTTGGCCACAGGATCCAACAATGCATCCAAAAGATAATACACCACGACCAAGTGGGATTTATTCCAAGGACACAAGGATGGTTCAACATCCGAAAACCAATCAATGTAATCCAACACATCAACAAAGAGAAAAATAAAAACCATATTATCATATCAATAGATGCTGAGAACGCATTCGACAAAGTGCAACATCCATTTATGATAAAGGCCCTTGAAATACATGGAATAAAAGGAACATTCTTTAACATAATAAAAGCTATATACGACAAACCCACAGCCAATATTATCCTCAATGATGGGATGCTGAAAGCCTTTCCCCTAAAATCAGGAACAAGACAAGGATGCCCACTCTCACCATTGCTTTTCAGCATAACACTTGAAGTCTTAGCGAGAGCAATAAGACAAGAGAAAGACATACAAGGAATCCAAATAGTGAAGGAAGAAATTAAACTGTCACTATTTGCAGACAATATGATTATATAGAGAGAGAACCCTAAAAACTCCATAGAAAAACTACTCAAAACTATAGACCAATTCAGTAACGTAGCAGGATACAAAATCAATGCACAAAAATCAGTAGCCTTTCTATAAGCAAACACTCAGTATGAAGAAGAAGTAATTAAAAGAATTATCCCCTTCAAAATCGAAACCAAAAAAATCAAGTACCTAGGAATAAACCTAACAAAAGAGGTAAAGGACTTATACAAAGAAAACTACAAAATGCTGTTAAAAGAAATAGAGGGAGACACAAAAAGATGGAAAGACATCCCCTGATCATGGATTGGAAGAATCAACATCATCAAAATGGCCATCCTACCAAAAGCAGTCTACAGATTCAATGCGATCCTGATAAAAATCTCAATGACCTTCTTCAAAGAAATAGAACGGATATTGAAGGAATTCATATGGAACCACAAAAAACCTCGAATAGCTAAAGCTCTCCTGACTAAAAAGAATATGAATGGAGGGATTACACTCCCTGATTTCAAACTAACTATGAAGCCATAATAATTAAAACAGCATGGTACTGGAGCAAAAACAGACACACGGACCAATGGAATTGAATAGAAAACCCAGAAATAAATCCACATAATTATGGACAGCTAATCTTTGACAAAAGAGCAAGGAATATGCAATGGAACAAGACTAGTTTGTTCAATAAATGGTGTTGGGAGAACTGGACTGCTACATGCAAAAAAATGAAGTTAGACCACTACCTCACACCATGCACAAAAACCAACTCAAAATGGATAAAAGACCTGAATATAAGACCTCAAACCATAAAGGTTATAGAAGAAAATGTAGGCAAAACTCTACATGACATACATCTCAGCAAAATCTTTAAAAGCACTTCCCCCATAGCAAAGGAAGTGAAGAAAATATAAACAGCTGGGACTACATCAAACTAAAAAGCTTCTGTACAGCAAAAAGACAATAATCAAAACAAACAGACACCCTACTAATTAATTTGCACACAATACAACCGATGAAAGGACTAATAACGAAAATCTACAAAGAGCTCACAAAACTCAACAAAAACAAAGTCAACAACCCAGTCAAAAAATGGGCAGAAGAGCTAAAAAGACACATCTTCAAAGAAGAAATGAAAATGACCAACAGGTATATGAAAAAATGTTCAACATCACTTGAGGGAAATGCAAATGAAAACCACAATGAGATACCATCTCACGCCAGTAAGAATGGCGCACATTAAAAAAACAGGTAACAACAAATGTTGGTGAGGATGTGGAGAAAAAAGAACTCTCCTACACTGCTGGTGGGAATGCAAATTGATCCAACCACTATGGAAAGCTGTATGGCGTTTCCTCAAACTGCTAGAAATGGAACTCCCATATGACCCGGCAATACCACTACTGGGAATCTACCCAAAGGACACAAAAACACTAATCAGGAAGGATATATGCACCCACATATTTATTGCAGCACTGTTTACAATAGCTAAGATATGGAAACAATCCAGATGCCCAAAAATAGATGACTGGCTCAAAAAGATGTGGTACATGTACACAATGGAATACTATTGAGCATTCAAAAAAGACAAACACATGCAATTTGCAGCAACATGGATGGATCTAGAAGGGATCATGATCAGTGAAATAAGCCAGAAAGAAAGAGAAAATTATCAAATGGTTTCACTTATAACAGGAATATAGGGGAGCCAAATAAAAAGAGACATTCAGCAGGGAAGGAGGGAAGGGGAAGGGCTCAAGAGGGGGGAAGACGGGAGCATGGGGGACTATGGTGATAGTTCCATGGGTGAACAGGTGATGGGTAACTTATGGGGACCACACAATAATGTAAAAGATATGAATAACAAAAATAAATTAAAAAAAGAAGAAATACATTTCTTAGAATAATTCAGTAGTAAATCACATGTAAGCGTAATGATAATCACCTATATTTAAATAACTTTCTAATTAATCATATCTTAGATTTGGAATTCAAATTCTTAATTCTTTTGATTCATTGCTAGTCAAACTGCAATAAATATTTCATAAGAACATATTATGTTTCAGAAACTGTAAAAGACATTGGGATGAGATGATTAACACGTGAAAACTGCCCTGAAGGAGCTTACAGTCTCATGAGATAATTGCAGTTGTATTCCCAGAAGCCCATTATGAGTTGTGAACATCACAACACCCTCCCTTGCCCATTCTTTCCATTTTTCACTGTTCCTACTGTTTATTCACTGTCAATTTAGAGAGAGAAACAAGTATCAAATCAAAACATAGAGTAATTAGCTAGCTAGCTAGCACAGAGTAATAGACCACAGAGAAGATGGCCCCTGGACGGCATCTTTGAATAATGCTGGGACTTTGCCAGGTTGCAAGGGCCCATTCTTTTAAAAATCTTTGTCAAATTAAGTTAAAAAAAATCTTGATTTTTCCTTCCACTTTAACACTTAGTAGTGACATGTTTGCTTCTAGATCTTATTGTTAAAGTAAATTGTTTTTTTAATTGAGGTGTTACTTATATAAGATAAATTGTCCCCATCTTCATTAAACATTCCTAAGCTGAAGGGCTGTATGAATATGTGGCATATTTGGTTTCTGTGACTCTAAAGATTTTCAATCCTAGTTCAGTTATATATTACCTGGTTTTGGAGAAATTACTTTACCTTTGTAAAGCTCAGTTTATCTATCCCTAAAATGGTGATAATAATTCCAATTTTCATTGTTTTATTGTGAGAACTAAACCCTTTCAGTCAAATTCCTTGAGCCATTTGCTTCTCCACCTCCCTCTCATCTCCACAGTCTGACCTGCAAGGTTGAAAATGAATGCATCAATACATGTTTTAGTCTTTATCATATTTGAGCTTTCTAAAACACTCCAGCAAGGCAACATTAGCCTCCAGGTTGTTAGAATAAACGGGCATCTTTCAATCTTTATTGTGTTTGAACATTCTGCACAGTTAGGTATCTCCTTCAAAAGATACTCTTTTCTCTTGAGGTCTTGTCAGAACATTCTCTTTTCTTCCAGTATAGCTGAGTTTGCTCTAGTCTTCTTTAGCAGCTCTTCATCCTCCTCTCCCTGCCCTTATATATTTATATCTAGGGCTTTTCCCTTTAGGTCCTCTCCTTTCCTTACACTTTCCCTTCTCTCCCTTCCCTTCCTTTTCTCCTTTGTCTCCCTATCCCCCAATCTCCTTACTTCTAATAGGATTAAATGACCAGGGTTTTAATTATCATTATTTTATTTATTATTGATTTAACTTTGGTTGATAGGATTATGTGGGTTTTAGATAGCCAACATCATATCATTCACAAAAATCTGGATCTATCCACCATTATACAGTTGACCATGCTTCCTTTTCTACTTTCAATCTCTTTCACCTCTGGTAGCCACCAATTTGTTCTCTAAAGCTAAGCTTTTTTTTTTTTTTTTGATTGTTTAGTTGGTTTGCTTGCTTTGTTTCTTTATCTTCCACATATGAGTGAAATCATGCAGTATTGATTCAGTTTTTGTCTGACACTTCACTTCACATTAAGTCCTCTAGGTTCACCCATATTGTTGCAACTGGCAGAACTTCATCTTTTTCTTTTTTTTTTTAACTGAGCAGTATTCCATTGTGTGTAATGCCACATCTTCTGTATCTATTCATCTGTTCATTGACACTTAGGTTGTTTACAACTTTGACTATTGTGTTGGAAACATGAGGGTGCATATTTCTCATGCAGTGGAACATGAGGAATCAAATATTTCCTTGAATTACTGTTTTCATATTCTTTAGAATATGAAGTGGGATAGCTGGTTAATACAGTATTTTTATTCTCAATTTTTTGAGGATTCTCTACATTGTTTTCATTAATGGATACTCCAGTTTACATCCCCACTTATAGTGGATGATAGTCCCCTTTTGTCTATCTCCTTGCCACCACCTATTATTCCTTGTCATTTGTAACTAGGGTGAGGTGATATCACATTGTGCTTTCAATTTGATGATCAGTGATGAACACCTTTTCTTGTGTCTGTTAGCTATCCGTATGTCTTCTTGAGTGAATTTTCTGTTCGTGTTATCTGTCCATTTTAATTGGGTTGTTTGCTTTTTGTTGTTGAATTTATGAATTATTTATATATTATGATTATTAATACCTTGTCAGATATATGGTTTGCAAATATCTTCTCCCATTGATAGGATGACTTTTTGCTTTGATGATAGTTTCTTTTGTTGTGTATGAGCTTTTCAGTTTGTTTTAGTCCTATTTGTTAATTTTTGCTTTTGTTTCTCTTGTCATTGTAGTCAACTCCCCAAAGGCATCTCTATCAACAATGTCAAGAGGTTTTTGCTTACATTCTCTTTTATATATTGTATATTTTCAGGTCTTAAATTCAAATCTCTAGTCTATTTTGAGTTAATTTTTATGTGTGATGTGAGATAGTGGTCTAGTTTCATTCTTTCAGATGTGACTATCCAGTTTTCCCAACACATTGAAGAGATTTTTCTTATTCTATTATATATTTTGGCTCCTTTGTTAATTCCCCATATATATTTGAATCTATTTCTGGGTTCTTGATTTTGTTTCATTGAGTTGTATGGTTTTATTGTTGCTTGTTTTAATGCCACACTTTTTTTTTTTTATTACTATAGCTCTGTAATAGAGTATGAAGTCAGGGAGAGAGATGCCTCCATTTTTGTGCAAATTTCTCAGGATTATTCTGACTATTCAAAGTCTTTTGCAGTTACAAATAAATTTTATGCTTTGTCTCCTATTTCTTTGAAGAAATGCTCTTGGGATTTTGATAGAGATTGAATTCATTCTGTATATTGGCTAAGGCAAAATGGCCATTTAGACAATATTAATTCTTCCAATATTTGAGCGTAAACTCTCTTTACATTTTAAAATATCCTCTTCAAATTCTTTCAGTAGCATCTTACTGTTTTCATTGCATAGATCTATTACCTCTTTGATTAAATTTATTCCTGGGTATTTTCATCCTTTTTGGTGTGATTATAAATGGGATTGTTTTTTAATTTCTCTTTTTGATGTTCATTGTTTATATATAGAAATGCAACCAATGTTTTGTATATTGATTTTGTAGCCAGAATCTTTACTAAATGTGTTTATTGCTTCTAGTAGTTTTTCATGAAGTATTTAGGATTTCCTATACATGTAATAATATCATCTGCATATTAAGACACATTTGCATCTTTCTTTCCTATTTGGATGTCTTTTATTTCTTTTTCTTCTTGCTCTTCTCTTGTTAGGATTCCTAATACTCTGTTGAACAGTAGTGTGAGAGTAGACATCATCCTTGACTTGCTGCTGGTATTAGAGGAAAAGCTTTCAGTTTCTCAATATTGAGTATGATGTTACCTGTGAGTTTGTCATACATATGTACTATAAGGTACATTCCTTCTATACACATTTCAATGAGGGTTATTTTTTTTAAATCATACATGGGTATCAAATCATGCCAAATGCTTTTTCTGAATCTATTGACATCCATATATATATAAACTCAGATGTGAAAATTGAGCATTTACTTAATACATCATTTTATCATTTGGTTAATTCTAATGGCAGACAGTTCTTTGACCTCTACCACAGCTCTTGATAGTACTTGATTTCATGCAAAAATGGTAGATACCATATTTTTGTGTCTTTCCAAGGCCACATCTTGTGCATGTTTTTAAGATCTCACCTTTTCTGTCTTAATGCTTTCTCCAGTGCCCCGGGAAGCTTCTCACTATGCGTGCTATAGTAGGCACAGGTGTAGGCTACTCCTCTTCAGAGAAGCTTTTAAGAGAAATTATCTGAAGCAGAGTTTTGAAGGCTTCTCGGAGGATTCTGGAAGGATGGAACACGGTTGCAGCTATCAGACCAGTTACACTGCCTTCATTTCCTTTTCCTAATATCACCTGCTCTACCCCCTCATTCTGCTTCTGGAGATGACCTCCCAAATAAACTCTCATGTGTAAGACTATGCCAAGAGTTCTGCTATTGGGAAATGTAACAACAATCAGCCTGTTTGTCCTCTCTTATTTTGTTCTAATTTTCCTCTCATCTCTTCCTCATATTTCCTAAAGGAAAGAAAGAAAAAGTGAAAGTAGACCAACACTCTCACTCTCTTAGGTTTAATAGAACTGGGAATACCTCTGCCCTCACCAAATCTATCTCCACATCAAATGGCTAATCAAGAGTCTTCTCCAGACAGAAATTATTTCTTTGTCAAAATACATTCTGGAACCAATTAAGTAGGTTATTCTTCACCTCTTCACATATTGTTGAAAAGACAATTTGTAGTATTTCTTTGACTCTTTCTTTAGATTTATATAAAATATCTCTTTCCTATATTTGTTCTGCTCCAGCCAGAAATGTAGACTTAGTTTTTTCACTGTGTTGGTCCTTGTCAATTTCCATTGCTTTACTTATTACTTCCCTGCTTGGCTAATTAGTATATATTCCTCACATTTTGGCTTAAATATTTCTCAGCCTCTTTAGCATATGCTTACATGTTACATGAACTTTCATAATATTCATCCCATTTTAATTATTTCTTTAGAACATAATTGTGTAAGGAGAAAGTTTATGTGTATTCCAGATCCCATTGCTTGATATACAACCACCATCTAGCAAACACTGTTAAATGGAGTTGGATGAATCAGTGAATTATTGAAAGGAAGAATTAAAAGAGAGAAAACTAGGATAAGAGCAAGTTTCGTGATTGCAAAGGTAGTCTTTACAGTTTCTGGCAAAAATTTTAAAGTAATGCAATAGAGATTAAAAATGACAGTGTGGTGATGCTTGCAAAAGTAAACAAACAAATATAATAATGTTGTTAGCAGAAGTAGGGGGAAGGATCTGTTAGGTGACAAACAGTTCTGCTCTGAGTGAAATCTTTTTTATTTTTGATTGTTTATAATTTAACGACTCGGCTTGTTTCATCTTCCTTTATTTCCACCAATAGTTTTTTTTTTTAATTTAATATTCTGAGACTTCTGAAACAATTGCCCTGAGTCCTAGAACTCTTGTATAAACTAGTTATTTAGAAGGTCAGACAGAAAAGAAGAACATGAAGAATTGTCATATAAAGTTCTGTGAATCTAACTTACCTTAATAAGTAATTTTCCTCTAACCAAAAATACTCTTTCTTGTTAAAGCAGTGCTTAATAAAAATAGCTGAGATAAAAGGACACTGGGTAGAACATTTGTTTACTTCAGACTTACAATGAGTGGGCAGTCATGGTAAATACTACCCATTTCCCTTAACCAAATATCTCTTTCATCTAACACATTATATTAATTGTTACTGATACTTTGGATTTTGCCAGTAAATCCTAAGCATTAACATCACACAGTGCAAAACATTTCCATTTTAATTCTTCAAAGTTATTAGCTTGTTGAAGCTTCAATTTATACACCTTGCATTTTTAAAAATAGCATTTAACTTCCTGTTAATTATAGGTTGAGCACTGAAAATGACCCAAAGGAATATAGAAATGCAAAAAAATTACATCCTGAGTAATAGGTCAAGCATTATGCTGTTAGTGTGCCAGGAATTGTGTGGAAAACATATACAAGATAAATTACAGGAAAGACAAGAGTGAATTCAGGGACTTCTAGCTGTTGATATGCTACATAAAGAATGTCTTGGATTGTGTATGAAAATGTCTATAACTGTATCTAAGAATTCTGCCAGTAATGGAATTTGAGGAAAAGGTGGTGGCAAGAGATTAAGTGGGGTTAAAAGAGGGCTTATGTAATCCATGAAAGGTGGAAGGGGATGGGAAGCAATGGTTCAAGAGAGAAGGAGGGAAATAGCAGACAAATGTTCCTAACTGGGCAAAAGGAAATACAAGTATGTGTGGCGATAGTGGTCTTCAATAAGTTTGTGGACAGTGCACTGAGGAAGACTGAGTGAGCACAGAACCACAGGTATCATAGGTAGAAAGTTGTGGTGGAAGCTTATGGAAGGTATTTTATTTTCCCTTTTCGTTTTTAAATTTTCAATAAACAAGAGCAAAAGTGTTAGTTGTTTGAGGAAGAAGTGGTATGCAGTAATTGAATTAAACAGTGGGAAAGTGCCAAAAGTTGGAACATGTTATAGAAAGTTAAAATGATGAATAAGACCTCTATATATTAAAGTGTAGCTAGAGCTCAGAAATATAAAATTGGGTAAATAATGCAAGGTGAATGATACATAGAATATTTTTAATGCAAATTTAAAACATGCATCTATCCATGTTTATAGGAAGATACATGTGTATAACAATTCCACATATATTTGTCAAAGTATAATAAAAACCTCTTGCAGAGTACATATCAAATGATGGTTGTGAGCAGAGGAGGGCAGCTAAAGAAGGAGCCCACTGTGCAGGTGGTGAGAGGGTGGAAGCAAAGGTGGGTGGCTAAGGAGAAATTTAGCTTTTTCTGAAGTGTTTTATACCTTTTTTAAAAATCTTTGCAGCAGGTATGGCAAAGATGAACAACAATTTATTCAGAATAATAGCAGAGACAGAAATAATGAGATGTAACATATTTTATGTATGTTTGTTGGTTTTCTAAAACAAAATACATATAAAATGGAAAGAAAAAAATGGTAGAAACAAAATTTATAAATTTTGTAGTAATTTCTTAATTTTAAAATTATCCAAATGACAAAAATTAATACTTATCTACTTGAAATAGTAATAATACTGTTAATTTATAAAATAGTATTTTTACAATCCTTGGTCTAGTTATCATAAATACTATACTTTTAGCAACTTCTAAAAGTCAAAAATAGTACACACTGCATCTTGTAAAAAATGCAAATAAAATATAAAGCTGACACCACTATCAATAACTTAAAAATTTAATTACTTAGAACTTTATCAACACTTCCACCACAAAAATAAGAAAAAAAATAAAACAAAATTCTTGGGTAAATGAGAAAAACAAATTGTGATTTACAAACTGTCTAAAACACAGCTATAGTCAAAATGTTTACAGTGTAGCTACATTTGCCCTTTAAAGCATATTAATGGCTGTGTGTGTGTGTGTGTGTGTGTGTGTGTGTGTGTGTGTGTGTGTATGAAAGATGAATAGAAGAAGGAAGGAAAGAAGGAAGGCAGGAAGAAAAGATAGAAAGAAGGGCAGAAGGAAGGAAAAGGACTGGATTTTCATCTCAGCTCACAAACAATGAATAATGAAACAATCCCCAAAATGCAAGCAGATGTATTCATAGTTGCTTTTACATATTGGGAACATAGAAAGTCTAAAAATAGTATGCATTCAAAGGATCACAGCATCAATATATTCGTGAAAATTGACACATTTTGTTGAAACAAAATTCCTAAATCATGACTATTAGAAAAGAGGCACTACATTACACTGAAATTTGTATTTTATGAGTATAAGGATTTTTGTCTGTTTCAATTATTGTTGTAGAACCAGAACTCAGGTGAGTATTGGCATATAACTGACTTCCATAAATCTTTGTTGGATAATTGTGGATCAGGTATTAAACACCTAAGAGAAAAAGAGCATCAGTGCTTTCTTTGCTTATAACTATTAAAATCTAGCTGCAAATGTAATGTTCAAGGAAAATATAAATCACCAAAATAAGTAGAAGCACAAAAACAAAATAATGGCAAAAAAATATTTAAAAATAATCTCTATAACAGAAATTGAATTGAGACAATTTTAAAGTCCTCCTTTCAAATTTTTAGAAAACACATATTTTCCATGCTTTATATATGGTCATAGAATTGAAAAAAAGGGGAAGCCTTTCTAACTCATTTCATGAAAGTGGAGTAATCTGGGTACCAAATTCTGAAAAAATATTTGCATAAACATCTAAGACTCGATATGAATCTTACCATTGTACATAAAGGCAGCTTTTCCAAATAAAATCTTAGATTTTTAATATTGAAAAGAAATGGAAAAGAATGATTAAAAACTGGGCTATTATTTCTCCAGTACCTCTCATGAGCAAATATGCTCCAAATATTAAAACTGCTTTGTCCTCTGTGCAAAATGGATTGAACAGTAAAGAAAAAATAGTCTGTCTTTACTTTCTCTCTCTCTCTCTCTCCCTCCCTCCCTCCCTCTCTCTCTCCCTCTCTCCCTCTCCATTCCTATCTCTCTTGCTCTCTCTCCCTATCTTTATGTACCACTCGTGTAAGTCTATATGAGCATGAGTGCATGCATGCACGCACGCGCGCACGCACGCACGCACGCACACACGCACTCATATGCACACACACAGTATTAGATGGTATTGTACCCAAGGACTCAAGTGTGCACCTGCTGCAAGTCTTTCAATCTTTATATGAAAGAGACATCCATTATCACTATGGATGTGAAGCAATGTTAGTCATCTACCACCTGATATTAAATGAGCACCTCCCATCAGCAGCAACTAGCCTATTATTCGACAGAATTGACATAGATCTGTGTCTTGTGGACAACCACAATATCAGTGGCTTAGAATGCTCATAAGTTCTTAGTGGTGGTGCAGTAGAGAAATCTCTCCTCACTCTCACCCAAAATTTGTTTTTCCAGGTTACTAAATAGACACAACTTGAGAGCATATGATAGGGCAGTATTGAAGCACATGTGTGATAGAGAAGAGAATATGGTTAAGATGTGGGTTTAAGTAGATTTTATTTGAAATCCCAATACTGCCACTTCCTAGATATGTGCAATCTTGAAATCAATACTTACCTTTTTCTACTACTCATTTTTAATCTAAAATGGAAGTAATATAGATGTTGTTTTTAGGATCAAGTGAGTTCTTATAGTTAAGCACTTAGAACAATGAATGAGTTCTCCTACAATGTTAATTAATGCCTTGTTATGATCTTTAAATTGAAATTATAACACACAAAGTACTCTCAGTGGCTTTATTTTCTTTTCAGCTTCCTGGCTTACATTACTTTCTAAATGACTGTTATGTGAAGATGAAACAAGTAGTTTTTCCTCTTTTATTTCTTACTCTTACCTCTGATCTGTATCTCAGTATATTAATGGGTTTCTGTCGGCTTCTTCACTTTCTAAGAAAACTCTTTTTCCTCATAGGGAGAATTTTAAGTTAGTCTTTGATTCTCCCTTCACTTTGGTTGTATCTGCAGAAATTCCTGAAAGAATTTTAGAAAATTGTGTTATTTATTTAACAAATATTTATGGAGAATATATTATATGACTATTTTGGAGAACAATAACAACAAAGTATAGTGTTGGAGACAAATGATGAATTAACTCATATAAACATGAAAAAGATTGAATGACTATATGAATAATGTAAGTATTTTGCTATGATAGCAGATATATTGATACAAGTACAAGGGCTTTAATTTTCTCAATTGGGGTGGCATAGTTAGAGGAAGTCTCATTTAAAGGGATTTCATTTCATCTGTAGAGCAGGAGGGTAGTTTAGATTATAAGAGCAGGTTTCCAGTATTTGCATATTGCCAGAAGCGGGAGTCTGTTGTGCTGTGGGATCCACACTTGGTGTGAATGGGGCAAACTAGCAAACAGGAAAATGGTTCCACTGGAGTTAGCAAGGTTGCTGAATCAGGTCACACAGTGCTCTGTAGTCACCTATGAGGAGTTGGGTGTTTTTAATGTATGACAGGAAGTTACTGAAGGACTTCAGTATTGATATTGATGTCATATTATCTATCTATTATCTATCTATTATCTATTATCTTGATAATATCTATGATATTGATGTCAGTATTCAATATTGATGTCATATTATCTAATTTTTATTTGAAAAAGGTTATCTTGCCATTATGTGGTGAATGGTCTTAGTCTGGTTGAGGACAGATGGTGTTTTAGACTTTTATGATAATAGTTGTAAGGGGAAGAAGTAGATTTTGACATGTGACATGTCTGTAGAATTGGTGATATTTGTTATTGATTGGATGATGAATCGAGGGGAAAGAAGGAACCACTGTTTCTTGTTGGATCAAGTAGATAGCTGGAGTAATCATTTGGTAAGATTAGAAAGATTGGAGAACATATCTTCTGAAGGAAGAGGAATAAATATTTAAATTTTAGACACACTAACTGTGATATTCTTAAAAGACATTTGTGCAAGATTGTATAAATTTTCTCAATTATTTGCTGGTTCTATTCATTGGAAGCTTATGTTATGCCTTATCGATATCAGACTTCATTATATGATTTTCTTTTGGTAATAACAGGTAAATAGAAATACAGATGTCATTCTTAACAAAAGACTTTAAGAATAATTATTATGGCTTTGTAATATAGTTTGAAATCCTACCAACTGGGAAAAGATCTTTGCACACAATACATCTGATAAAGGACTGATAACAAAAATTGACAAGGAACTCACACAACTCAACAACAAAAAAAAAAGCCAATAACCCAGTCAAAAAATGGGCAGAAGAGCTCAAAAGGCACTTCTCCAAAGAAGAAAAGCAAATGGCCAACAGATGCATGAAAAAATGCCCAACATCACTTATAATCAAGGAAATGCAAATCAAAACCACTATGAGATACCACCTCACACCTGTGAGGATGGCACACATTAAAAATACAGGCAACA
>PVIJ01013607.1:0-44421 GCA_004024925.1 Scalopus aquaticus | reverse complement strand
TTGAAAAAAAATAAAATTGTAAGTATTAAGTAAAAAACCAATGCATGTTATTCATGCAAGTATAAAAGAGCCAAAGACACAGTAAAGCCAGTGTATTCATCCAGCTAATATGTGCTAAAGCCTTCCTCACACCATGAACTCAACCACTGAGAAGATTGGTGAAGACCTCTGCAATGTCTTCTGTCCTCAGAGACGAAGGCCTGAGTTCTAGAGACTTGTGTTACATGTCTAAATAAGGTTTGGGGCGGAACTTAGCACGGCTTTAGAGGTCAAAAGAGATTTGCGAGTGAAGTGGGACTTGAGCATCTAGAATGTGTAGAAGGAAAGACTTAGCAGAGCTGATTAAAAATATTTGCCCAATGGGATATTTTTATTTAATGGGAAAGATAACATGCGTAAGTGTACGTTTGTGTGTGTGACACAGATAGATGATAGGTGAATTGATCAATAAATGATGGACAGATTGATCCATTGATCCATCAATTGGTCAACTGAACAATAGGTAGATGTATAGATATTACTAAACATTGTGCTACTGACAATAAAATAGGCATTCTCTCTCCCAAGTGAGGCAGAAAGGGTAAGTAAACTGAAAGCAGAAAATACATCTTACTCTTCTAGCCCCAACACCAGCACGGAGCCAAAGACATGACATGTGCACAAAACTGTCTGAACAATAAAAAGATAAATTTTCAGTTAGTCTTTGAGGTCTTGGTCAGAAGTGAGATTCTCCACGCATCTTCCTAGGTCACCCTCCACACCTCTCCCCTTCCGCAAGTCTAGCACGCCCATCTGCTGTTTTAGCTGACCTTCCCTTCATCAGGAGCAGCTTCACGTCTCCATAACCACACTTGAAGGTCCTGAGGGCAAAAATGATTTCTAATGTTTGCTCAGAGATTCCCTCAAACCACCAGGGCAAAGTGCTTGTGGAGTGGTCACAGTGACCTTTTAGTTCCAAATCATCCTATTAGCTACACAGAGAAATGGTACCAGAAAATGCAGAGAGAAAATAATTCAGGTCAGCTGGGACAAAGTAGCTTCAGATTGCAAAGGTGTAGAACATCAGACATTCAGAAATATGATTGATAGAATTAACTGCCTTCTCTAGAGCAGTTTTACTATGCCTGTTGCAAATCTAAATTCATATACCAGTTAACACTTCCATTTCCAGGAGTTTTTTTCCTACAGTTACACCAATATTTACAATAACGTATAGACAAAGATATTTATTGAAGCATCATCTGTACAGCCAAAAAACTATAAAAGTAAACTAATTAAATATGCATTGGCATAGGAATGATTAAATGAGATCTGCTATGTTTAGCTAATGAAAGATGATGTCATCAAAAAAATGAAAGACAAGCTATTAAACAAAAGGAATCAAACTATAGAGAGATAGACATCATTGGTGGCTTCAAAGGAACGTGTACACACGTAACTAATTGTAAGGTCATAGACTCGCTTTTAAAAGATGTATAATACATTAGAAACAATAATTGTCCTCATAAGGGAAACAGGAGCAAACAGAGAGTCTTACATGATCATGTAGATCTTTTTGTGTCACTTGCATTGTTTTTATCATGTCTCTGCACTGGTTTCTAACACAAAATTATAAAATTACTGTTTAGGAAAACAGAATAGCTTTAAGGGTATTTGGAAACCACAGTAGGTGTCAAATCAAGCTTCAGACAAGCTGGCAGCCATCCAGTCGCTATTTCCTAGCGTTCTGCCTCAGGATGGCAGTCTAGCTCTTCCAGTTTTTTATTACTTGGTCAAAAATTTAATTTGGATTTCCTCTGCGGGTTCTCTGACTTCACCTGCAATGTCTGAGTCCACAGTGAATTCAATTATTAAGGAGCTACTTCCCCAGCAGGGAGACTGTGGTTTTATTATATTTAATCCACCTGATCTTTTTCTGACTTTCTCTTTTAAACTCTCACCAATACAATCCCACCTCCCCCATCACAGAATACAGAAGCTAAAGTGGAGTTTTACCCTATCAGCTTGATGGTCAGTTTCCAGAATCTTCCAACAGCAAAAAATACCATTTAAACACCTACTTTAGATACATAGGCATGGTTTTCACATTTCTCTAAGTGCTGTTTTTACTTTTGTTCTCTTCTTAAGCCCCCTTCATCCAGTTCTACATATTCTTCTATACTCAGAATGGTATTTCTTTCTCAATAGAACATTTTCTTCCAACAGATTTTGTGGGAGTGGCCATAGAGTCAACTTGGGCTTCTCAGGGTTAATTGGGAAGTGGGGGTGTGGCCTTCATACTGCCTTCTTGCCCCTAACTCTCTGTGCCAGTTTTTTAAGTTTCACATAGGACAGGCATGGGTCCATATCAGAGTTTGAAAAGCTCTGACTGGAGCAAGAAATGTCAGAAGTGAGGGAAATGTTAGCTCACGGCAATATTTTCAAAAAAAGGCAAAAATACTCTGGTGTGATGGAAGAAAATGTGGCTCCAGGATTTAGCTCTTCTAATCCGAAGCCACAGGGAATGCCTAAAAACCTTTTGTGACCAGTCTCCCAGGAAAACCATATGTTAGTTAAAGGGAAGCTGGACAGATTTCTGCCTGCCAAAAACGATCATTTTTCAAATGATGATAAAAGGAATTTTAACTTTAATAGCGCCAGGAAAATGGGAGATGAAGAAAAATAACAGCTACAAAATCTGCTTTCCTATCATTAGAAAAAATTTGTTTCATTGGTGTGCTAAGAAAATTCTGTTAATCTCTACTTGTCCTTCCTTTATAGACTCAGGTAGAATTAAGACAACCATGCGTTCCATTCCTTCAACAGACATCCCCCTTCTGAGGCAGAAAGATTTCACAGAAAGCACCAGAAACTTGAAGCCCAGTTAGACTCACATCCCAGCTTGGCCAGGAATTTGAGTGTGCCACTGAGTCGCATGGAATCGCAGTTTCTCCCTTCTAAAGCAAGGCTGGTGTTTGTAAGCAGCATGCGACAATAGCCAACTGCACAATCTAAAGTCACACTTTAGATTCCCAACTCCCAGTTCTAGCACCTTCTAGGTAGGTTAGAGTCAGTGAGTTATTTTTGAAAGCATATAATAAGTGCCAGGCAAGTATTTGTTAACTAGTCATGCCCCAGGGCATTATTTAATGACATTTAAGTTATACCAGAGACAGTTCAAGAGGGTACACGAAGTGCCATAGACCTCAACTCGATAAGGGGAGTATTAGAAATAGATAGTTATCATCATAAGCCTCTGTTCTCTAGGATGTGATTTTTCTGAATTATCACTTACATACATGCATGCATCCCTTTGATATTTTTAAATACTTTTAAAACATAAGTATCGCAGTACTAGATAGGAGAGGTTGGTCAAGTTGTTTATTTCTACTGAATCTGTTCCTTCTCTGATAAAATTAGGACAGTAACGTCATTCACTATATGCTCCCTTCCTTTGTCTTGATTTCCAGAAGAAACACTGTTTCTGAAGTATTTAGGACAATTAGCTGTGTGCCCTTGGAAAGTCCCAGCCTTTCTCACCTTCATCCCGATTGCTCTGCAAAATCTCTGAAATTCTTTTCAGCAATGAGGCCAATGCATGATATTTTGTTACCTTTTTTAGCTTAGAAAAATAAAACTGTGCTATTTTACAGTTCTTTTAGTTTGAAGTCCAGCATAGGTTCCAGAGGGCTCAAATCAAGGCAATGGCAGTGCTGAGTTCCTCTCTGGAGGCTCCAGAGGAGAATTCCTTTCTTGCCTTTTCCCACTTCTTGAAGTTGTTCTTCATTCCTTGCTTCTGATCTTTTTGCCTCCTCAAAGTCACTATCTAATGGCAAAGTCCTCATATCCTATCACTCTGCTACCTTTTTTATAACCTCCTCCACAAACACTTTATTTAATTGAGGTGCAACTCACATAACGTAAAATTAATTACTTTAAAGAGAAAATTCCATGGTTTAGTACATTCGCAATGCTGTCCAGTCACAACCTCTATCTGCTTCCAAAGCAATCCGGCACTCGCAAAGCGGTTGCTCCCCATTTTCTGCCCTCCCTGCCCTCTGGCAGACATCAGTCTTGTTTCTAGTATATGGATTTGCCTACCCAGACATCTCATATAAATGAAACCCTACACTATATGATGTGTGTTTGTGTGTGTGTGTGTGTGTGTGTGTGTGTGTGTGTGTGCATTCACACATGTGTGAGCCTGACTTCTTTCACTGAATGTTTAGTTTGGACCATCACTTAATTCCTGTTTCTGATTTAGCACTATTCCACAGCATACGCATACTACAAGTTATTTGCCTATTCATCCATTGATGGGTATCAAAGCTGTTTCCACCTTTTAGCTTTTGTGAACAGTGCCATTATGAACATGAATTTCTATGTAGTTGAGCACATCTTTCCAACTCTTTTGGAAAGACATCAAGGAGTAGAATTGGTAGAGCACGTGGTGATTCTGTTTAAATTTCTAAGGACCCACCAAGCTGTTTGTAGAAGTTACCCTTAATTTTAAGACATGTCCAAAGAGCTACAGTCTCTCACGAGTCCGCCTTCTGCATTACCTGTCAGGATTGCAGGGCTTCCGCTGACACTCACTATAATGGGAAGTCCATCTAAAGAATGTCCTACATGTGCAAAACTGCCTGAAATGGCTAGGAGATTGCCTGGACTTTCTAAAGAGCTTTAGGCCTTGAGAAATTTTAATGAAGTTAATCTATGACAGACATGCTCAAAATATGTTAGGTATTTTGTAAATATGAGAAGTATTGTAAAGTCAAATGAATCACTGGTTTCTAGATTGAAAAACAAAATAACTGCAATATCACAGTCTTCCTAAAGTATTTCTTTACATCAAAACTTTTATTCGTTTGATAAAAATCTATTAACTACCTGCAGAACACCTAGCACCTAATAACAATCTTTGTTATTAGAGAACGGAAGATCTTAATATAGTAATAGACACATAGTGTGCATTTATAAATACATCTTCATATTATTCTTAAGATAAACTTTTAAGGATTCAAAACTGATTTAATACCCAGGAAGAAAACTATATACTTCAACTTTCTCTTATGAAACAGCTGGGTCAAGTGGTCCATTATAGGCTCAATATCCTACAATCTGTTTTTTTTGTTGTTAATGAGCCTTATGCTTAATAGGACCCTAAATAGATTGCTACTCTTGAGAATTTTCCAAGAAGTAATGTTGAATTACAAAGTAATCGATAATTAAGATAATTGAATGGCATTACCTGTGACCAAATGGAGAAAGCACACTTTGCTGTACCCTTCCCCCACACTTCGTGGCGTGTGCGTGATAAGGGTCAACAGTGACTATTCGAGGGAGCTCAAGCTTTTAATAACAGTAGTCCCAATTGGTTAACAGAATCTCAAGTATACTCTATTGGTGTTTGCTGTGCAAGTCCTTGCAAATTTTCAAAGTTTTACATTCCAAACTATCTAAATAACGCTGCAAAGCTAAACCTACCTTAAGGAAGCTCTATCCTCAGGCGAATTTAAAATTTAGAAAAATGGAAATGATTCTGACACTGCCTAAAGACTTTTCTTCAAAATCTGACACATGTAACAACTGTGTCCAGGCAGAAGTTTATTCCTTCCGGTGTGACAAAGAGAAAAACGAACCAAAGAGATCGAGTTCAGATATTGAGCACGCCTTGACGTCACTCAAAAAAGAACTGGTAAGAATGTTGGAAATATTATAAAGTTTATATAAAGAGAACTATGGGAGGGGACATAACATACACAGGACTCATAGTTGGGAAGGAAATGCCTACTTAGTAAGTTTAGGAGGGAAGAAAATACTGTTCCTATTTGTATTTGCAGAGAGCATCTTTTTTCTAATGAAAGTGTTGGGTTTTTTACAAAAGCAAAAACTGTCCACCATAATGGCAACATACAACTGATTTGTGTAAGATCTGACAATTTATATAGCCACTAGCAATTCACTGATGTACAACAGCATTTTCTCCGTTAAGCCAGTGAACCATTTAGGATCACTTCATTTGCTGTACTGCTGCTTCCAGGCTATTCTTAGGACTATATTCTGCAGGGAATGTCCTGCGCTCTGGAAATGTCTAAGATCTGCCCTTATTAAATGCTACATTTTCATTAAGCTTCAAAATGAAGCACGTGGTCTTCAATTTAACAATTAAGCAAACCAACATTTCAAACTTTGGGGACTTCCAACTTTAAGTCTTGCCCTTGTGTTTTGAAAACCATTCCCTTCATCTTCTTTAATAATTGGTTTCCAAGTGGCTGCTCAAATAGTGAATTTTTCTTCAATGTCAAATACTCTGACATTGGATTGGGGCATTTTTAATCTGTTCTCAGTGTTAGATGACTCCAAATAAGCAAGAAAAACTTTTTACAGAAGAAAAACCATGTCTTGAAATTGGTTTTTCATTCAATTCCCATAATTTACTTGTTTATAATTATTCTGTCCGTTACCGTGGTTATTTGTCTTTACATGAAAGACACTGAGCTTTATTAACCATCACAGGGAGCCAAGCACCGGGTGATGTGGGGTGTTAGGGTTACAGACTGGTGACTTAAAAGATTTCACGTTAGTTTTCAAAGCAAGTTAAAATCATTTGAACAAAATAGTTTCTGTAGCTGTCATTCCTTTTTGGAGATTTGCCCTGATGTTCTAACCTTGAAGATTTATCTCTGAAAGTAAATTTCTGACTATATTGTAATTCTCTTTTAAAAGCTGAAATAGCTAATGCACTAGGAGTCCTAACATCTCACAAATAAAAATGGGATTGAATATCACAATAGAGTACCGAGTTACCTATTGACAATGGTAGAGAGTGTGAATCTCAAATCAGTAATACGTCCACCCTTTAACCAACAGAAAAGTTTGCAATAATTAAGATAATCAGAATGATTAAGATAAATCAGAATGGTACAACTTGTGCATAAATGGAAAAAAATAATGAGTAATCTTGGCACAGTCAATGCAACTTAGTCAATGCCTTTAGGAAAATGACTGAGTTCAGCACTCTGAGCAAAGGACACAGTCCCATTTAGGAAATGTTGGAAACAACAGTTTTGTCCTTACTGGCCTTATTATGTGACATATCTTTAAAATTAATGCATTTTTACTGCCCACATTGAGTTCTTTTCCAAATTATATGGAATAAAGTAAACCAAAATATACTATTGCACATAAGGATGGAATAAATCACTCGGGGAAATGAAAACTTGTCCTGATTATCTTTCTGCTAAGTTGAGACTATCTCAACTTGTCCTTAATGATATCCTTTGGTGGCAATGCCTTAGACAAAATTATCAATAATTTGACCTGCTGTGTCTATCAATTATATTTGTTCTATATTACTCGTAAGCACATATAGGCATTTTTCTTTATGTCTATATAAAGATATGTACATCATATATATTCCTTCCACCTGCTGATTTAGGTTAGGAGGAAAGGTTAGATAGACTCAGAGAATTTAGGTTTCCATAGGTCAATCTTGGAAGAATTATTTTTCCTACTTTATCAAAAAGGACATCCCTTCTTATAAAGTCTTCATAATGCAGTACTCGTACCAAAAATTAGAAACTGAATGTGTTGGGGAGAGGTTGCCTTCCATACTTGTCAGAGAACCCCAGGAAAGCACTAAAATGGTTCTTGTTTTTTGGTTTGTTTGTTTTAATTGAGATATAATTGATACACAAAAATGTACAGCCCTAATGTATACATCTTGATGTATGAGATCTAATTCAGAAGTCCCCAGCACTGTCTCACTACCTGGCAACTATTTGAGATCTAGGGACTGTCTCCAAAGAATCTAAATATTTGTACTTCTTAGGACTTTTTTTAACCATTTCATGAAGTATTTACCATATCCATATTCCAGGACAATGGTCTAATGTTCCATATATACATGAGCTGAAATTTTCTGTTTTTCTTTTATATCATAAATTGATTTATAGCTAAATATCTCATCTTAATTTTATTGTGTGCCTACTAGTGGCAACTGAGTATCAGTAATTTTGATATGACAGCTGACAAACATCCTTGCCCTCCAGGAGATAGTAACCTGACTAAAGGGTAGGTGGTAGAAGATGGTGTTGAAGAGGTGGATGAAGGTTGACCACGCAGGGCCTTTGGGTCAAGATGAGAGTGTTGTTCTTCTGCCTGTACTCTACTTTCTCTTCTGCCATTAGCCAAGGACAAAACTTTTTATTGTGGACAATTAGTCAGAAAACAGACTGTAATTTCATTCTCAGTGTCTCCTCCAGACAAAACCCCCAGGAATCTCTCTGAGTGGGACTCAGTGATAGTTAACATGTGGATGGAACAAATAAATCACAACATACTTTGAAGCATCTATTTTCTTCCTCACAGCAGAATATTAGCGTAGTCTAATGGCTAAGTGCCAGGCTGTGGAGTCAGTTCCACAAAGTCAACCTTCTGTTACCTAATGAGTGGGGTAACCTCAGCAAGCCACCTAATCTTCCCAGTTCCCAAGGCCCCCATTTTAAAAAGAAAAAAACAGGGCCTCCCTGGTGGCACAATGTGTTGAGCTCAGCTCTGTGGCGCTGTCAGTGGCTGTGGCACACACGAGTTCGATGTCTGGCCGGGGAGATTCCCACATGGCGCAGCAGACCTCTTGTGCCTCGCCCGCTGCTCCCCTCAGCAGTGTACTTCAGTCTATCTGCCTCTTCTGCTCCCCACTCTGTCTCTGGTGAACCCTCTCACAGCCCCACACCTCTGGCCTGCACCCCAGCTTGTATGCAAAAATAAATAAATCTTAAAAAAAAGTAATAAAGAAAGAAAGAAAAGAAAAAGAAAACACCACTCTGAGGATTAAGCAAGATAAAGTATGTAGACTATCTGGCATAGCACCCAGGGGGTAAAAAGTTCTCAATACACATTCATATTTTAACCTTCTCCCCCATTCTGCAGAAAGGAACAAACTCAACGGGATAAAGTGACTTGTCTAAGATCCCACATTTAGGGGAGGCTGGAACCAAAATTTCTATACTTCATCGAAGAGCTTTTTCCTCTCTACAGCAGTGAATCCCTTCAAAGTGAAAGGAGGTTAATAAACTGTTTTCACCCTACGGGAGAGGGTATCTTGTACAGTGAGAGGAAGGTCAGTTTCCAGGAGCATGGGATTAGTTTGAGCATTGAGCTAAAAACTCTTACAAGAGAATTTCTTAAGGGCATACTTGTTTTCCATTAAGCATTACTCTTTGCCATTTCTGCTGAGCAAAAGGAGGGGAAAAAAATCATCCTGTGCTATGCTTCCTTAAAAGCGACAAAGCAAATGGAAGTTTGATGAAATTGTGTGGGTGCTCTTGACTTATCTTTATCCATCACCTTAAAATGTGCCCATATGGAAGATAAATAGTGTTATTACATCCGGTGCTTAGTACCAAGTTCCAAAAATGCTGACATGTCACCAATCCCCATAAAATATATGGAAGTTAATTATAACCAAAGCACACAGAAGTCGGCCAGGAGATTGCAATCAACAAGATTCACTGAGTGAACACTTTGTTCTTTCTATGAAAGAGACATGCAGTTCTCTATCCTCATCCACTCTGCGTCTCCCTTAGGCCTTGCCTTCCTAACCTAAAGTGTAACACCATACCATGAATAAACGTGCTGTTGCCCTGAGAAGGAAAAGAAATATTCTCATTGACTCATGGCCAGAGGACATTTGGAAAACCCAGAGACTGCAGATAGCTTGTGTTAGCTCTGTAGCCTTAAGCTTGGGGTCATTCACTGCCATTTTCTTCTCCCAGGAAGAGCATCTATCAGGCATCCAGCGTTAGCATCTTTCTCTGCAATGTGATTAGCTGCAAGGCCGCCAGAAGTTGAGGCAGGTACTGATGGCTACTAAAGCCCAATAAGGAAGCCTAGCAGATTTTACAAGCTGTGGCTCTTGTGAACAGGCAACTAGATGTTCTGCTCTAGAGTAACAGAATCAATCAGGCCTGAATCAAGGGAAAGTTTGGGTCAAGAGGACATGGGTGGAGCTAGAAGTAGGTATTTGGGCGTCAGCTGCCATTCCCTTTGATCACCTTCTATTGACTAATAGCAATGCCATTGTCACCAACACATTATATATTCATTCATTCATTCATTCCGTCACTCAAAATACATTTTATTGCATGTTCAACTGTACAAAAAAATATAATCTTCCAGTATGTATCCTAAAGAAAATTAGTCATTCAAGAAATTCATTGAGAAATCTGTGTCTGTAATTGAAAAAATAAATCTGGAAATGCTAACTACTCTAGTCTCCTCCAGAAGACTCCATGCATAAAAGTTCTACAATCAAAAGAAAATTAATTCTGTTTATCCCAGCATTTCTCAGACTCACCAGCTTCTGACCTCTTCCCCCATTTCAACCAAACCTATTAACAACTCCTGGGGCTACTGCTTCATGAGGCCATGACTCTTTAATCATCCCCAAGTTTATTTTTCAAATCCTTTCAATTTCATGTATACCATGATAAAATCCTTTCATTTTCATGTATACCATAATATCTTTTCAGACTCCTGACAAATTGATTTCCTGACTGAGCTAAGTACCAAAAATAAATACTTCAGTTCTTTGGTCTTCGGTAGAAAAATAAAAATCCTGTGTTCCCATGACTGAGCTTAAGAGTATTGAAGAGCAGGAACTGGCAGGGAGAAAGGGACCAGAGGGACTATGGTTCTTGCTGCTGACCTCTGTGCAGGAGCAAAACAAGGTAACAAGGCATGTCAGGCAACAGGAGTCTCAATTGTGCATTGACCACTCAAGAAAATGCTCAGTGCTATTAGTATATGCTTGTTGGATGCTTTCGGGGTCATGAAATTGAACCCTATGCCCTTAGATCCTCCCAAGGGATGTTACAGTCTAACAAAGGGCAAGCAAATGCACAATAAAGATGACATCACAAGATGGCAAATGTAATTCCCCTAGGAAGGTGCAGATTCAGTACAATGAATGATTCAAGGAAGAAGAGATTATACCCAAGTTGGTAGAGAAAGATCATGGAACATATCAAGGAATAGATCACATTTGGACAGGACGTGTAGGGTAGGTAAGCATTTTTCAAAGACAGACAGAGGTAGGAAAATTAGCTGAAAATTCCAAAAGAAAAATTAATGGGAATGAAAAATATGTAAAATTGTTATTTCTCAAAGCCATTTACCAATTAGAAAACGTTTTTTGTTTTTACAGATTGTTGGGGTCAAATGCATGAACTAGGGGTCTCTTTCTCTTCAAATATCCAAGAAGTCTTATTAGAGTCAATCTACCCAGTATCAGAAAAATTATTATTAAGACATTGATGATCTTGAGTCAAGATTTTGCAAGTGCATTAGGCCATTGCAAGTTCTACCACGGTTGTGTTCTTTTACAAGAGGCCTGAATAAACGGAAAAAGTATGATTGTGGCCTTCCTGGTGGCGCAGCAGTTAAGTGCTGCGCTGTGGAGCTGTCCCCGCGACGCCCAGCCGGGGAGATTCCCACATGGCGTGGCGGACCTCTCCTGCCTCGCCCACTGCTCCCCTCAGCAGTGTGTCTCTGATCTGCCTGTTCTGCTCCCCACTCTGTCCCTGGTGAACCCTCTCACAGCCCCATGCCTCTGGTCTGTACCCCAGCTTGTATGCATAAATAAATAAATCTTTAAAAAAATATGAATGGAAAGATTTTTTTTTAAAGATTTATTTTTTATTTATACATACAAGCTGGGGTACAGGCCAGAAGCGTGGGGCGGCGAGAGGGTTCACCAGAGACAGAGCGGGGAGCAGAACAGGCAGATCAGAGACACACTGCTGAGGGGAGCAGTGGGCGAGGCAGGAGAGGTCCGCCACGCCATGTGGGATTCTCCCTGGCCGGGCGTCGAACTCGCATAGCCGCTGCCGACAGCTCCACAGCGCAGCGCTCAACCTCTGCGCCACCAGGGAGGCCTGGAAAGATATTTTTAAATATGCCACCAGTAGGACCAAATTGGTAGTCTCTGCCAAAAACCCCAGGCTACCTAGAAGCACTGTGTGGATCTTCCGACCTAGCCGAATGGTATGTTTCTGTTATCAGTGATAGCAGATGAGACCAACTCCATCTTGGTTAGCATGGGATCCAGCAGGGCTCTCTGGTTTCAAAGAGGGACATTAGAGCTATTTGGTCTAATCCCCTCTCCTGTTCTCATGTTTGAATCTGCCATGTTCCATTCCTTGCACTGAGGCTGATTGGCAGTTGCCTTCTGCCATCTTGTGCCCAGCCATGCCTCTTCTTACCTGCCTGGCGCCTGCAAGTTCTTGAGACCTTAGCCTTCTGAATACAGCTTGGAGGTTTTGCTATGCCCACAAGTGCCTTGAAGAGGTATGCCACAGCTACCTCTGGGCCACCATTTTCCTCTGCCATGCCCTTCATATTCTGATCATTTGTAATTACCAAAATGATCCTTGACTCCTTGTACCCCTACTACTCGGTGTCCTCACTGCCTCTGTGTCTGGAACAGTCTTCTAACACACTGACCCCAGAGGTCCCTTCATAGACTAGTTTCAGAAACTGAAGCAAAGAGCTGGCATGCAGCTTGATAGTAAAACCCAAGCCACTGGCCCTCATGACTATCTTCTTTATATTAATAATAATTTATAGTGACACTAATAGGATTCTGTCACATTTATTTGTGTCAGGCACAGTGAGTTCTAAGTGCTTTTCTTACATTGATTAATTTAATCCCTAAACAATCCTGTAAGAGGTGTATGCTATTGTTGCCTTCTTTTTGTAGATGAAGCAGCTGAGTCATAGAAAGTGAAGTGACTTACCCAAGGTCACACAGCTTATAAGTGTCAGAGCCAGTATATAAACCCAGGCACCCTGACTATACATTAAATCTCACTGCTTTTCCTTGATTTTATTAGCTTTAACCTATTGGAAACATGCTAGAAGAACATCACATAGACTGGATTAGAAACATAGATCTTTTTAAAAATCAGTTTTAAAAGTGGATGGGAGTATTATTGTAACAATCAACTGTAAAACTTCAGAATAAATGGAGAAAGAAGAATAACTGTTTTTCATACTGTCTTAAACATCCACCCTCATGACAGGGAGAAAATGAGGTAAATATTTTCTGTTCAGCTTTAAGTGTATCTGTACATTTTAATCTCTTGCCTTGTTTACTCATCAGAGCAATCTTTCTATTGGTTGTAAATTTTCTATGTAAATAAATGTGAAACTTGTGCTATCTACAGATACTCCCCCATTAAAATGATGAATATATCTTTTTCAGTGGAAAAAATAGGCAACCCAAAGTGGAAGCCAAACTAACAGCTGTTGAAGGCACATTTAAGTGGGAGAAATGAAAGATTAGAGAGATCGATTCATTTGCAGTTGCCTGGGCCCAGATGTCCCGCTGGGAGCTGCTTTGCTCCGGCCCCTTTCTTACCCCATTCCATTGGGGTGACCTGAATATACTCCTCTCTATAGAGCCCAGCCCACCAGCAGCCTGTTATCTCTTCTTACCCTCAGCAGAATGAATGTATCAAAGTTCCTAACTCAAAAAGTCTTCGGTTAAATATCACCTTCCATCAACTACTGGTGTCCATTCACTCAATGAGTATTTCCTGGGCATTTGCTGCATGCAAAGTGAGCCATTGCCTAGATTCTCAATGCCCAAACTATTTTCCTGGGCACATATCCTGTTTTCTTCAATGTTCTACTTTGAATTTCTGGTTGCTTCTGCTTTGTCGGGAGAGAGAGCTAGGTGACCTATCTGGGATTAGTGTACCTGGATGAAAACAGTCTATAATTCCAGTGTTAGCTCTCTTCTCTGAGTACTGTCTGCAATTAGTCCATCTTACTCAAGTGCTGCTGCTTCCTCTTCCTCTTCTCCCGAATCATTAGATACCCTTCAATTGTGCCAGATGTTGTCCTACTAGATAAATACTCCTACATATTGTTCTGAATTTTCAATAAATGAACCCAGAACTATCCAAAATATGTAAGTTTCTGAGACACCAGTGAAATAAAACCTGATACCAGTCAAGACCAGATGAAGAAAAGAATGTGATTTTAGATTCATCTGTTGTATTCATTATTTCCTATTTAATGCAAATTAGTCTATTTTATGTGTGTATCCCAATAAACAGTAATCCTAAGAGAGAGACCACAAGAAAAATTGCCCTGGGCAAGAAATCCTGTATTCCCTTCTTGTTTCACCTACTGGTTTGACACAGGGCCCCCATTTTTTAAACAATATCCATTAATGTTCCCATTGAACCCACTTTAGGGAATTAAACTTTCCTAAAAGGAGACAAAGCTGAATGAGATATATTTTCCTCCTTCAAAATACTTTACCTTGGAGTAGAGCATAGAGAATGATGCACAGCACAAAAGTAAACAAAGCACTTGTGTATCTGTGTATACGAGCAGAGGGTAGACACGAAGTTTGAGCTCATCGCTGAGTTTGGTCTTTGGTCTTTCATTGGAAAGACAATGTAAGCATTTGCTTCCTGAATTCCTATCCAGCTTAGGACATATAAAGGAACTCACATGACAATATGAAGGACAACTTTTAAGAAGTTTGGTGGTTTAACAGAGATTATTAGTTCACCTGTTTATGCTGTTCTCATTTCCTCCATAAGGTCCCCTCACTAACTTTTGGACTCTTAAATTGTCGCTAAGAAGAACGTCTAACGCCATACAAATCTGGCCCCATCTCAGTGTCTTTATGGTTGTGATTCTAGTTTTTCTTGGTTTGGTTTTGCAACCTTTCTTTTCATAGATACTTGTTTCATTTTCAGCCCTGCAAGGAGCTAAAGACTATTGCATACCCACGTGTATGTCAGTATATTTATGTGACTTGGTCATGTTTAAATAGCTGAATCGTGGCTGGTCAGGGAGCAGGATGAAGGTCTAGAAACCTGTCTCCAGGGAGCTCAGCAGCCATCCTTTTCTCTTGGCCAACCCATGAAAAGCCCTCAAAGATGATGGGTTCATCCATGTGAGACTGCATTTGTATACCCTTGTTACTCTCCCCCACACTCTGGAAAGTAAGGAGGACTGGCCAGGAGAAAAGGTTGATAGTCCATGTTCACTTTTCAAAAGAACCCTCCCAAGTTTTCCACGTTGACAATAATTTGTTCCAGCGATCCAACCAGCTTTTCAAAATCCCGCTGGCCCTACTTGTTCAACTCTCAGGTGTCTGGCACCACAGCAGGGCCAGAGAACCGTGGCCCTATCCTATCCCTTGGATGTTTGTTCTTTCCTCCATACCCAAGGGGATATTGCAAAATATTCCATGTTCAAGAGTCTGTAGCTATTAAGGCTGAAGGTTTTCATTCATTTAATTGCTAACAATTCATGCCTCAATCTGCTGTCATTGAAAAATGGCTGAAAATGATGAGCTAATTCTCACATGACCTAGAGTGAGAACTTGTTCTTTTACCTTGTCTATATACAACCAAAATCTTTAAAGGAAAAATGAAGATTGGAAAGAAAAGTTAAAAAGAGGATTAAAGTGTACTTGAACTAAAGCACGCCTCAACTTTACCTTCTTATATAATCCTTAGGTCCCTCTAATCTCCCTTAAGAAGGATTTTCAGCTTCACTCCAAAGTCTGACTCCAGCTCTAGGTACATTTATGTTTGTAATTTTTAAGCTGTAAGTACTATGTAATACCCCTACCATATTGTGAGCAACAGATAAATATTTAATGAGAACACTCAAAGTGTATTATTATTAGTTTCTATACCGTTCTACCCTTAGACTGAAGCAACACAAGACCAATTTGCTACTATTCTTTATACAACTGAGTTTACCAATTCTGTACCTCTCCTGACCTAGGAAATAATGAAATTTCCAAGAAGTTATAAGAAACACTCATAGTTAGGGAGAAAGTCAGAGGAAGTGCCAGGGGCTGCTTACTCTTTCATCATAAATAATCCGTTAGAATGAGGCAGTATTGTCAATGCCAAATCTTTAGTTATTTCCAATGCAAAATAATGTATGTCATAACTACAATTACAATCAAAACACTGTTGATACTGAGTTTGTACAAAGTGCAAAGCACTAATTTTAGCACTAGAGAATCAAAGGTTTGATGAATATGTTTTTCTGCCATCAAAGGCTTACAACTTTTATGTTACAAAGGTTTATAGGTTCTCTATAAACCTGTATATAGAAAGATGTATGTAACATGTGCATATGTTTACCTATGTACACATGTATATTATCATTATATGCTCGTATACATATGTGTGTACAGTGTATACATATATGTGATGATAATTGAGAAAACTGACTTTGGAATTAGAAAATTAACTGGAAAGTAAACTATTGCAACAAGCTATCATTATAAGAGCAAATAATATTAACACAAAATATAGAACAAAACTGTACAAATTAAAAATAAGAAATAAAAGAGTTCTACAGGAAAGGAATTATTTTATGCCTGTATTTAATTTCATATCTATTTTTATTTGGTATATACCTTTCAAACTAAAAAATAAAGATGAGCAATATATGTGCAGACAACTAGTGTAAAAGTTTAGAGGAGAAAGAAGCCTGGGAATTATTCTTGTTTCTCTCAAAGCAATCTAAGTTCATACTAATTTCTGTCCTGAAGGGCAGAACAGTACAGACAATTAAACACAAACTGTAAGTCTTGGCCACTATGGAACCACATATGGAACAAAAAAAACCCTCTGATTGAACAAAATCTACAATAAAACCTACACTATCTTTTGAAATAATTGTCTTAACTCTCATAAATATAAAATAAACTAGAAACTTTAAAAATATTTATCAAGTAGTAGCCCCGTTTATGTTTTATTGAATAATTAAAAATCATTCGTCATTAGTGACAAGTGCTACTATGCAATAAAATGCTATCAAACTTCAAGAAGCTTTAGAGAATCAAGTATTTTATTTTTCCCAAAGAAGTAAATTATCCCACATTATCTCTGGTTCCCTTTTTATTTTATCCCAATAAAATTGCATATGTTTTTCCTTGGCAGTGCCCAAGATTAGCCTAGTCACACTCAACCCACCCCAAATCAAGACAAATCTAGCCTGGACTCTGAACCCGGTAGTCTGCAGCCCAGAGGCGGCCAAGGCTGACTTCTGCTGTCAGCGGGCCAGGTGTCTCCGTCACAGGTTTGGAATGCAGAATGGGGTGTAAGTGTTTAATTTGGACACTATCTACACCTTGAGTAGTTTGCCTTAGGGGTCTTGCAAACACTCAGCTACTTGGCGCTACAGGCAACTTCCTAATCAGAGGGCAAATTAAAAGAATTCATTTCATTCAGGCAAGGAAGACAAAATCTGAAAAATAAAATAGTGCTCAGACTGTTGCTCTCAAGTGAAGAAACCCAATTACAACTGATTTAATCAAAAGAGAATTGGTTCATGTTATTGGAAAGTCCAGGGGAGGGTTTGGCTTCAAGGTCTGCAGATAATCAAAAATCTGGTCCTCGCTCTCTCATTTTCTCTCTCTTGCTCTCTTGTTGCTGTGCTCGTGGCTAATTCTCCATGAGTTATACTCATCCTCTCGAACATTGTAACCTGAGGATAGAGAATGTGGTTTGGAACATCCAAATGCAAGAAATCAGTCAGTGGTAAGATACATATAAAGCTCAAGAGAAAGGGCTCAGGTAACAATTTTAGTTGAGCGCTGTGCAGTAATATCAGTAACATGCACTGAGCATCACTTAAACACCAGGTAGTTTGTTAAGCAGTAAGCCTCATTGTCCTTTGAAAATTCTATGAGATAGTCTCAGAAATTTAAATGATTTGCCAAAATCCCTATAACCGCTGAACCACAAAGCTGCCAAATCCTGACCCATGTCCTTATAACTCTTATTCTAGATACTCTGGACACCAGCCGACATGTTGGCTGCTGAGGACTCAGAACTGTCCTCCATATGGAAGAATCCCCTTCCGTATAGAGAGCTCCCTCAACAAAGGGAGGTGTCTCAACCAAGGTATGCCCTCTTTGTAAAAGGTACCATGTTTCAATCACCTTGCCCCAATCTGGGAGACTGCAAAGAATTTCCCATAGGCCCATAGGGTTTTCGGAGACCTCTTTTGCAACAGTGTCACAACTTTCCCTCCGTCCAAGTCTACTTTCCCACTTCATCACATGCATGGTTCTCAAGTATAATCCTAATGAGATCCATATATAAGAAACTCCATCTCAGACCTTGCTTCCAGGAAACCAGCCTAAAACAAGTTCAAAGTCTGTGCTATTAACCTTGGTCATAAACTACCCTGTCAAATCAAGTCTGTTGATTTTGCTGCTTAACTCCAAAGAGATATTGTGAAATGAATCATGAAGTTTTGAAAATGAGCCATTTCCAAACAGGGTACAAAAAATGCTCTCAAGACATACTCAGAAATGTTCCATAATTTTATGTGAATTATGGACCCCGTCAACAATTTTTCAAGGTAAATATTTTATGTTCTCTATTATAAAGCTGAGCAGAAGGCCTTCATCATAATGGTTTACTCTTTCCTGTCTTCCTAGCAAATTAAACCATTTGACAAACAGCCTGAATTTAGAAGCTTCTTCTTTTTGGAGTTTTGTAACATCTAGCTTGCCCGTACAACAGAAAATGTTTAGATACAACTTATTTCCTTGAGGAGTAACACTGGAGTCCTGAATTCATAAGTAACTGGAAAATTTGTTAATATTCATTGAGTCCTGTGATATGATAAATAGGCACAAAGTTGCCAATCCCCCCAATCTTAATTTGAATTGCAACAGAAGTCACATGAGAAAAACAAGAAATAAAGAGCACTTTGTCCAGTTAGTCCTTGAAAGGCATTTCAAACTCATGTAGTCCCAGAATTTCAGAAAACCTTCCCTCACTCCCCTTCGTATTTTTCAACAGGAAAGACAGTCTCCATGTTATCACCTTTGGAATTACAAAAAGTTCCCAAGCTCTCCCCTCATTAACTTAATATTTGAAATTCCATCCTTAGAAATTCTCTCTCTAATATGCAATTGGCCAACAGGCATTTGAAAGCAATGTTCATCATCACTTATCATCAGGAGAATGTAAATCAAAACCACAATGAGATACCACCTCAAATGTGTGAGAATGGCCCATTTCAAATAAACCAGAACAAGAAGTGCTGGTAAATGTGCAGAGGAAAAGGAACCCTGTTCCACTGTTGGGGGGAATGTAAACTGGCCTAGCCCCTGTGGAATGAAGTGTGGAGATTCCTCAAAACACTAAAATAGGATTTCCCATACTATCCAGCAAATCCATTTCTAAGTATCTACCCAAAGAACACAAAAACACTATTTTAAAAGGAAACCTGCACTCCTATATTTTAAGCAGCACTATTCACAATAGCCAAGATATGGAAGTAACTTATATGTCCCCAAACAGATGAGTGGATAAAAAAAAAATGTGCTGTATATGCACAATGGAATACTACTCAGCAATCAAAAAATATAAACTCATGCCATTTGCAGCAACATGGATGGAACTAGAAGGGATTATCTTAAGTGAATTGAGCCAGAAGTAAAATGATAAATGCTCGATGGTTTCACTTATATGTGGAATCCAGAGAAACCAAACAAAAAGTGAGACAGAGACAAAGACAAACTTTTTTTTTATAGGTAGTCAGTCCTTTCTTTTTTAAAAAAATATATTTTTTTGTTATTTATATCTTTTATATTTTGTATTCCCTTTGGGTAACCCACCACCAATTCACCTGTGATCCATCTCCGTGATCCTTTGTGTGCTTTTCTACTCCTTTTTGTGCCCTTATCCTCCCCCTCCACCCCCACCCCACCCCCCGCTGAGTGTCTCTCTCCTATTTGGTTTCCCTATAGTCCTGTTATAACACAAAGACAAATTTAAAAGCCAGCACTTGAAAGCCGATCATAGATCTGAGGCAACCAGGAGGGGAAAGGGCAGAGGGGAGGAAGTGGGGGAATTAGAGCACACCTTAAGAGAGAAATCCTATGTCATGGGGGGAAAAAAAAACCCAAGGATGTAAAATAATGATATATCATTAATAATTTTTTTTAATTCTCTCTCCAATGTCAGTCAAAGGTGCAAAAGCATCTCTTTAGGTCTTTATAGTTTATCTCACTTTGGTATAAATATGACTAAGTTTGCCAGCAACTATCTAAACAGAGCACTTTGATAGCTGAGTTACTGGATAGAGGAATGGGGTCAGAAACCTACATTAATAGACCAGGTATTTGTTGAAGGTACTTTACAGACATGATTTCATTTGATACTCAGCTAACCCTGTATTATCCCTATATTCTACCTTTATTTATGAGGAAACAATTTTACAGAAAAGAGGAGGTAAACTGACCCATACCACGTAACTAGAGAGGACCAGACACGGACTGCCAATGTGGGCCTGCCTGACATAATAGCACCTTCTTAAAAACCTGGGCCCATAAGAGTTGATGGTGAAGACATGAGGGGAGAAAGGTGAAAAGAAAATAGGAACTGAGACATAAACAAGTACTTGACTTTCTGAGTGTTATTGTTACTAGGATCTGGGGCCAAAGGTAACTTAGGGTACATGCCACAGGACAGGGGGCAAAAGGGGAACTTGGGGCTCATGACTCCTTAAATAGTCCACCTGACATAGAAGCCGCCTCCTCTGCAAACAACGTCAGAAACATCTCACTGAAATCTGAAGCACCACATGCGTCAGTCTTACCAAGTTTCCACAGCCCACACTCACACATAGGCAGCTCTGAAGAGGACAGAGGAGAGTCACTAAAAGGTCCCTATATGAGCCTAGAGCTTCATTCCCCAATAAGATAGCATTTTCTTTGGGATTATCCACTGCTAAAGCTAACCACCGTACCTCTCCCCAACACAAATCATACTTTAGCATTTGATGTAGAAAATATATTCCTAGGTACAACTTTAGTTCTCCAAATTCAGTAGGGTCTTTTGTTAGTTTATTGGGTTTAGACAAAATTGATCCAAGCTCAAAAAAAAAAACAAAACTTATGCCAGATGTCTATTCATTAATCCCAATCCTGATCTTAACCTTCCTCATCTTGGAATGTGGAAATCTAGCATGTGGAATAGACAGCCCTTGATTCTCAAGTCCCATTTCTACTACTAACTAGTGTGTGGACTTGAACAAGTTACTTAATCTCTCATGCTTTACCTTTCCTAGGGCTAAAAAGGAGATAAGTATGTATCCAATGAGGCTATTGTGAGAGTCAAATGAGATAAGGTATATAAACTTGCCACCATTATCTCTTTAATTCTCACACCGTGACTATGTATTTGAAAGAAGGAATAGAAAGAAACTTACCATGAGATTTTGCTCCTCTGCCTGGTAAGCACATGGCTATTCAGAAGGAGAGTATATTCATTTGGCTGAAGAAATACTGAAATCGGTTCACCTGTCTTCATGCAAAAATCCAGAATGTTAGCAACTAATGGATATTTTTCCAACTCTAAAATCTCAGTCTACATCTTGCCAAAATTATCTAATTTAAAAAAAAAACAAGATTAGAGGAAAGAGATTTTAATTTTTACAAAGTCAAAAATGAGTAATTCATCAAATAACAAATGTCTCCCACACCTGTTTCATGACACAAAAACAAAAATAATGCTAATTTACATTCTAGAAAGTAAATTTTTTAACCATCTATTTTTCTCTTGCTTGTAGAAGTATGATAAATAAGATAATTATCCTTTTGTGGGCATATTTTTCAATTAAGACACATCCTCTCTAAGACCATGTTCTGTGAAATTCAAATTACCTGATTCAAATTTCAGCTTTACAATGAACTAGCAATGCGTGATGTTACTTAGCACCTTTGAGCCTTGGGCTTCTCCTCTTTAAACTAGAGATATTAATTCCTAGCTGCAGCAGACATAGTAAACTACTGACTCAACCACCATCTTTCCATGCTATTTTCCAAGCCTGAAGAGCCTACCACATCAGAGTTAGAGTCTTGGACCTGTCTCTCCTAAATAAATGATCTTACACAATTTTACCTTTCCAAATTGATGATAACAATACTACCATGAACTGAAACCTTCCCACACACAAAGGTTTATATGCAATACAGTATTTCTAATACAACAACCTACTTGATAGTTACAATTATTCTCCATTGTAAAGCTATAAGTCACATTATACATCATGTATTTTTATTTAGTAGTTCTTTTCATTTTAAGGTACAGTTGAAGAATAATTATATTTTTATAGGCATTTCAAGGTTGTGCAAGTAGTATAAAAATTGAAATAATCACTCTTAAAATCTAGAATACAAGTTTTCAACTCTTTATGACGTCCTTGGGGGCAAGGTTTGATATCAATGTAAGGCATGTAGTTTGTAACAGGAATTCCAGTCGGGGATACACACTATTTGAGTTTAGCAATCTGGACTATATATATCTTTCTTGCTCTTGGCGATGATCTAAGAATTCTAGCTTCTGAAAAAAGCAGGAAATGTGATAAAATTAGGGGGTAGGCATTAGGAACTGATGACGCTCAACTTTCTCAATTGGTAGTCACTTTTCCTTAGACTTCAATCCACTAAATTAGCCCACTGGACAAAAGTGTATTAATAATGAGATAACAACTTTTTTGTTGTTGTAGAAGAACTGGGGTGTTGGCCAGAGATGCAGGGGGTGAGAGGATTCACTAGACACAGAGTGGGGAGCAGCACTGGCAGAGCTACTGAAATACACTGCTGAGGGGAGCAGCGGGCGAGGCAGGAGAGGTCTGCTGGGCCATGTGGGTCAGCTCCCTGGCTGGGGATGGGGAATCTAGTTCAGGCCATAGCGGCGATAGCGATATGACTTAACCCCTAGGCCACCAGGGAGGCCCGGATATAATTTTCGATGCATAGAAGCAATGTGGTATAGTGATAGAAGCAAAGACTGGGGGAAAGCAGATAGGAATCTAAAACCTGGTTTTGTATGTACGTGGGCAGTTATTTATTGAGAGATCTGCTTGTTCTGGACACTAAAACCCTCAAATCATTTTCTAAGCTTGCTTCCTCATGTTCTATAATTCTAGGAAAGAACTAAAAGCACCAGGCAGAGTTCATAGAATACCACAGGAGGCTGAGAAATAGTACCTGATATGATATTATTTTTTCTTATGGCAAAGGAAGTTATCTGGAGGAAACTGACCTTTACAATTTGACATTATTTCTTCTCCATCTCCCAATCAATAAGGTTAAAGCTCAATTTTTATTTCCGTTGGTTTTTGTTCCATAATTTTATTTCCTTTTTATGGATGTGTGAAACTTTAATTTATCCCTCTGAGCCTCCAAAATATAATTATTTTGTTAACTGACATAAAACGCTCAGAAGTAGTTAGACAAAGAGTTTATTAGGTCATCAAAGTGAGGACTCAAATCCAGGAAGCAGTCCAACAGATTTTACTGTTAGAACTGGTCCAGCAGCACAATTTTGAGTCCAGTTTAGACATCTTGTTACAGAGCAGGAATGGGGCATCACTGATGTCAAAAAATTGGAATTGCTCTTAAAAGGGAGTTTCTGGTTTGGATCTTTCAATTTCCTAAGTCATCATTTTCCTAGAGGAATGTCAGTGTTATCTGTATGCAGAGGAGGACAAATACTGGGGTCTTATCACTGTCCTGACTTCTCAAGGATTGCCCCATGGAGACACAGAGGCTGGATGTCCATTATTTAGACCTTCGTTTGCTGGCTTCTTGTGTCATAAGCAAGGGTCGCGGCCATTGGCTTCCCACAGCACCAGATTCCAGCATGGTTGCCTCAAACTGTCTTCTGACTTGAAGCCTGTGCATGCAGATGGTTTGTTCTAGAGCAGGGCTTTCACGCTAGGCCAGGGAAGGGCTCCCATTGTCCACAATTCTGAAGTTTTAATCAATATGAATTACTATAAACTTATAATAAAAGTTACTATAAAATTACTATTAAAAAGGGTCTCCCTGGTGGCACAGTGGGTAAGCGCTGTGCTGTGGAGCTGTTGGCAACGGTGACGTGAGTTCAACCCCCGGCCAGGGAGATTCCCACATGGCGCGCCAGACCCCTCCTGCCTTGCCCGCTGCTCCCCTCAGATTGACTTTAGTCAATCTGCCTGTTCTGCTCCCCACTGTGTCTCTGGTGAACCTTCTCGCTGCCCCACGCCTCTGGCCTGTACTCCAGCTTGTGTGCATAAATAATTAAATCTTAAAATGAAAAAATAAAAAAATAATTACTATTAAAAGGTTCCCAGTGTGGGAAACCCCATCGCTTAATGGAAGAAATAAGTGAAGCCCAAGTCCGGCACTGATACAGAATTGTGCCCTGAGCACGTTCTTGCCTGAGTAATAGATTTTGGTGACAGTTTTTCTTAAAGCTCATTTTCTAGTTTGCAGGCTCATTTTGAGGAAAGTCTTTGGTGGGGGCCTGGACTGAGGCTTTAACTCCCCCTGTAGGAGCACAGTCACCCACCTCTCTCTCTCTCTCTCCCTCGCTCTTGCTCTCTGTTCTCCCTTTATATGCCCCTACCTCTTTCCTCCACAGCTGCCTTAACTTACTCCCCTTTCTCTTACCCCCCAGCCCAGAACCAAGTCTTTTAAGGTTTGGAGGTTTGGGATGCCCACAAAGTCCCTAGAGCTATTGTGATAAATAACCACAAGTTTGGTGGCTCCAGACTTTTGGAGGCCAAAAGTCTGAAATCAAGCTGTGAGTCCATGCTCCCTCTGAAGGCTTTCGGAAAAACATTCTTCCCTGCCTCTTCCTACTTTTTGGTGGCATGCAGCATTCCTTGGCATTCCTTGGCTTGCAGCTGGCTTATCCAATCCCTGCCTCTGTCTTTACAAGGCCTTTCCCGGTGTGTCCTCCTCTTCTTATAAGGACATTTTAGTCATTGGGCTTAGGGCTCACCCTAAGTCCAGGATGATGTCGTCTCAATAGCCTAACTAATTATATGTGCAATGACCTTATTTCCCAAAAGGCCACACTCTGTGGTTCCATATTGGGGTGGGGGCGTGCTACAAGCTATAGACCCTATGTTGATATTAAGGAAAACAGACATTAATCATTAATCATCAAGCCAATTGGATGGTTCTTGTATCTCCTCATCACAAGGCTGTTTTGGATACTTTGCCTCAGGAAGCGACCCGCAGCACATTTCTTTGCAGGTGAGAGGGACGCCTCTCTCACAGCGGAGGACTCTGTCTTCGCTCAAGAGCTAAATTCCTGGCCATTGCCGCCCGTTAGAGCACAGAAATCTTCACTCTGATCCTACCACCTGTTGGTGTTTTGCTCCATTTCTACTTCTGGAAGGTGTTTCTCTTGTTTTTGAATCTAGCTCTGTCTGCTACTCCCTTTTTTTCATATTACATCTCCCGTTGCTGTATGTTTGTTTGGCTCTGTCAATATCAAAACGTCCATTCCCTGCATAGTCTTCATGCAGGTTTCCTTTTCCATTCTTCTAACATTTACATGCCGTGCAAATCAAACAAAATAAGCATCTGTCACTTTGCAACTTCGGATTAGCTCAGGTGTTCCCAGCTCTGCTAATCTTGGCACAGACAGAAAGAGGCATGCCCTTTGCAGCCGCACCACCGCAGCCTGATTTCTCTGTGTCACCTTTAGACTGTGAACCTCTTCCAAGCAGGGACCCTATTTTTTCATCTTTTATCCCCAATTTCTAGCACAATATGTGGTTCCCAGCAGCCTCTTGGGTACTCACTGACTGAATAAGTAGAAAAACTTCAGTAACTTCATGAGTCTTGGGTCTCATTTAATCACATTTCTGCCTTTATCCTCATCCTCCAGAAATTCCTCTAATAAATATTCCTCATTTTCAAAACACTGTCTGGGGTATTTTGCTCTGTACTCTAACTAAAATAAAGTTTTAGTCCCATTTTAAGATCAATTTCACTCAGCAGTTAGGTTTTGGTAAATAAATTGCATTCCCCAGTCTGGTTTTAATTGAATGCAAAACATCTCAAAAATAAGTTACCTTTTTAAAATGACTTTCATTTTCTAATGGTTAAATCATTACAACTGTTCATCAACTCCCTTGTAAATAATGTAGCAGCTGTGAATATTCTATACATTTAACAAGGAAATAATTTTAATAGAGGACAGGGGAAATGTTGTAAATAATGAAAGTTGTTGTAAAAATTAATGTTTTTGCATTTTACGGTTCATCTGCAATGAATTATAGATTACTTTTTAAAGTGTGCTCTGAGCTCCCACCTCATAAAAGCTACCATCAGAATAACAGGCAAACTGTTCAGTTCTTCATTTTGTAAGATATTGCCCTCTCGATAGGTATGCTTCTGGAGGTGGATGGTACGAGGTGGGTGGGTTGAGAGGTGGGTGGATTGATGAGAAGCCTGTTGCATATCCTTAGTATTCTGCTTCTGGCAGCTCAAACGTGCAACCAAGTTTTCAGAAACAGCCTCAAGTATCATTCTGGTCATCAGCCCCTTTGAGACACAAACTCAGCACTTCGCCTAATTGGAAGGACAAATGTATACTCGAGGACACCTCCACCTTGAAGCACTCCAGGTTTCTCTCTTTAAATCATTTTCTATTTAGAAAAGAGCACACAAATAATGGAGTTTGGAATTGGGCCATGTTTCCATTTGCTCTTGCATCTTTCTTCTGGAGTTCTGTGTGCCTTTCCAAAAGCCTGAAAACCACTAAGCAGTAGCTTTAGATATATGTAAAACATCCGACTCTCACTCATGCTTTCAGAGCTGACAAATACTTGCACGATGGCCCACGTGTCTCATGGGGCTGCACCTACAGATCAGCACCCGTGGGGGTACTCATGTCCACAAGTGTGTACGGTGCCTAAGACCTGCTTGAGAAAGGGGTAAGATTTTCTCTTTGTCTTTGGACTTCAGTAGTTTGGCTACAATTTGTCGGATGGGATTTTCTTTGTACTCGTTCTGCTTGTTATATGCACTAGGCTCTTGAATTAGGAGAGTAAGACTGTCATCAGGTTTGGGAAATTCTTGATCATTATTTCATCAAGTATTTGCTTCTGTTCCATTTTCTCTCCTTTTTTTGAGACTGTTATTATAGCAACATAAACTATTTGATTGTGTTCCCATTAATTTTCTATTTTACTAGTCTTATTCTTATTTATATCATCTTTCAAATTGAATATTTTCTACTGGCTTGTCATTAAGTCCACTAGATATATCTTATGTTGTGTTTGATCTGTTTTTAAACCCATTCAATGAAATTTCAATTGGAAATACTGTGCTTTGTAGTTCTAGAATTTCTGATTTGTTATATAGATTCTACCTTGTATAGTCTAAAGATTTTCATGATTTTTCAACCTTTTATTTTTAAGATAATTATGTTCATTTTTATATACTTAAATATACTGATAATCTGGATAATCTTTTTTCCTGGTAATGGTCTTTTCTGTTGGTCATTTGGATCACTTAAATGATTTTTGGCATGTCAGTAATTTTTTGAACATTGTAGTTGCTTTGAATTATGTTTTCTTCCTCTCAAGCAGATCACCTTGATTTTTGTCGAGGCTTAGTTTTATATTACATAAGTGTGTGTCTTATGTTGTTCTTTTTTCTCACACTCTGAGCACATCATTCTTAGTCCTAAAACATGAACTTCCTGCTGTCACAACTGAAATTCTAAGGTGTTCTTAAGTTCTCTCCATTCTGGATTTTTACCCCAAACTCATCTCACTAGCACTGTACAATAAGTATAATCTTTGCTCAGTTTTCAAGTCTCACAACAAGTGTTCTCTGCTAAGCCCCTCAGAGTTGCACTCTGTGCCTGTAAGTTAAGATAGTGCAAGGACTCAAGAGAGTTATTGGCTTAGATTTGGGGAGTTTTCTCCTTTAAGAGCTTGTCTGCTTTTTCCCTGCAATCATGCTCTCAAATCACAACCACGATGGCAGACCGAAACTTCAGTCTCTATCTCCTCCACCTAACAAGACCACAATGTCCTGCTTTGGTTCTATGCTCTGGCTTTGCAGATCAGAAGCAATGTCTGGAAGAAAGCATCAGGAATGTGGTTCACTCTGCTTTCCTTTCTCAAGTATTAAAGCTCTATGCTAACAGTTGTTTAACATATTTTGTCCACATCATATATATGTTTATATATATAGGGTAAGTTCAATACCAGAAAAGAGATGTCTCCTCTCCTTAAATACTAGCTTCTTAGATACCTTTTCTCTTTTTATTTTTGTGTAGAAGAGCTGGGATGTAGGCTCCTGACTCTGCTGGGATTCTGAACTTCTTGCCTCAGGCATGAATCCTTTGCAACTAATAGATTCCTCAGATTCCTCCTGGAGGACTTCATCCAAACTCTTACCTCACTTTTTTGTGATTGTGTTTTGGTAGTCCTGGTCTCTAACTTTTGTCTCCAGTCATGAAACTGCCACAAGCTCCAAGATAACGCTTTTTCTTAGCATCTAAGACTTATATTCAGTATAAGCAAATGCTCTTAGGGGATAAAGTGATAATAAGTTTCAAGCTGATTATGTGCATCCTTTCTCTTTCAAAACTTGGCCCCATACTCTTGGTCACCTTAGTTGCTTCCCAATCCTTTAAACCATCTGCATTTGGGGCTTTATTTTGTGCTTTCATTCAACTTTGATAGCTGTTCTCAACAGTAGGGTTTGTCTGATCCAAGTTACTCCATCACTGCAAAATTCCACATTTGCATTTTCATTTTAACTTTCGACCAGAACCATTTTCTAGGCCTGGCCAGAAAGTTAAAATAGCTAAAATCAAATCAAGAGAAGAGATGGAGTGACTGGCTTTTCTAAACTTTCTCGCCTTGTTATTTTTGAATCCCCTCCTCCATAATTTATTCCAAGTTTCACCTATAATATAGTTCATTGATGCAAGTAATTTCAATGCATTTTAGTCAAATAAATCTCCACAGTGAAATATTCTCAGTTAATAACTAACACATAAAAAGCCAGAAGTATTTGCCAGGGTCATAAATTTTAAGTTAATTTTATTGCTGTTGAAGAACAGGATGTTATTCCCGAATGTAGGTCCAGCACTGCAGCCTTCAAGGGACAAGATACTTACTGGGGGATTAAATGGACCTTGTTAAGTGTCATCAAATGTGGCTCTTGTGCTCTCCCTTACCCACATTAGCAGCAAAGCTTTTCATGATTCCTCAGGCTCCACGTGAGAGGAGAATATATTTTTCTAGTTAGGGAAAATAATTCAACTCCAGTATTATAAGTGCTTACCAACTAATATCCTCAAAAAAATTAAAAAGAGCTGAATTTGCATATCTATTATCATGCCAATTTTTTATTTGGTTTAGAGATTAAGATTCACCACTAATACTATGAGTGATAAAAGTGTCTGAGTTTTGCAAATAAATTGGATGAAACAGAAGGTTTCTAATATCCTGGAATATCATCTGAAAATATATATATAAACATCCAAAAAAGGAGACATTCTTGAGTGCAGATAGTGAAATGAGTATTTGAATGCAAGGAAGAACAAGGAAAAGGCCAGTTGTTATTATAGTATTTCATTTATTAAGAGGAAAAGGGGAGGAAAAAATATTATAACTATTGTAAGGAGAGAGAAACTCAAAAATAGAACGGTTAACAATAACTAAACAAGTAACCAGTAGCACTCTTACACAGAACTACTCCCAGGTAAAATTTGCTTCTGAAGCCCTGATTTCAGTTCTGTATTATTCAAACAAAATCTTCGTTCACAGAAACACAGACACAATAAACAAAAATACACATACACTCACTAACAATTTAGTTTTAAATAAGCGATTTACTTTAGAATTACAGATTTATAGAAAAGTTGCAAAGATAGAATGTTTTCATGAATCTCCCACTCACCTTCCCCCAATGTTAACATCTTCCATTAATTATGGTATACTTGTGAAAACCAAGAAGTCAACACTGGTATGTTGCTACTAACTAAACTTTAGGCTCTTTTATGTCACTGTTGATTTCACAGAATTTTCTGCTGCTCTGGGGTACTACACTGTGTTCACTTGTTTTAACACCTTAGACTCCATTTTGGCTCTGACAGTTTCTCCATCTTTCCTTGTTTGGCATGGTTTTAATGGTTTTGAGGAGTACTGATCAGACATTTTGTAAAATGCCACTTAATTTAGGTTTGCCTGATGCTTATGATTAAGTGTAGAGTTACAGGCTTGAGGGAGGCATGTCACGGAGTGAAATACAGGTACTTTCCTTACTTCCTGGCAGATGGGGGTCTCGTTCCTGGGAGCGAATCCAGAGGAAGCAGCAGAGAAGGTGAATGGATTTCTCAGTGCAAGCCTGCGTTGCTACAGCCATTCTACAAACTCTTAATAAAGCCCAAGCATATGCAAGTGACCGCTGTAGAAGCTAGGGGTTACAGTTTAATAACAATAGCAATAATAACATGAGTAATCACCTTTAATTAGAGCTTTCTTTGTGTTAGATGAACACAATCATAGACATGGTCTTTGACAAATGTTCTGATATAGACACACGTAAAAGGCAGAGGAAGCCCAGAAAAGAATAACCTAAAATCAAATTTATGGAAAAGAAAGGAAAATTTCTGATAGGTTCCCTACAAGAGTAGGATAAGTAGGAGGTAACTCTTTCTGTGGGGCCAAAGAACCACTCCCATAGAGAGAAGAGCCTGGGGTAAGTCCCCAAAATAAGAAACTTCATGGAACAAATGAAAAGAGAGTTGATGTGATGAGAGGAAAGGGAGACGTTGGTACAAGATGGGGTCGGAGAGCGAGGCAGCCTGTGAAGGCATGAGGACAGTGCTTCGTAGTTTTTGACCATGTCAACTAAAGATACAGTACAGCATGGCGGCGTTCAAATGAAGCTCTTACTAAAATATTTTCTAAGCAGCTGCCATGAGCTTCTCAGCCTCGGGTCTATTATACTGGCCCCAGAATGCCCCTTTGATGTGTTGTCCGTCGAGATGACCCAGAATCACATTTGGTTTTGCTAGCGAAAGCATGAACGAAACAAAGACCTGGTGGGGTGAGATCTGGGACAGGAAGATTCCAGAGGTGAGAAGAGTGGTCCTGGAGTATCAGTCTAAAATGTGGATCTTGACCCCACGTAGGCAAAGTGTACATGGGGATATCTCAGTGAAAGGTGAGAAGAAAAAGAGCACCTACCAAAAAATAAAAATGACCAAAATAAAAGTATTTGCTCACAGGCAATGGATTATTTATTTGTTTGTTTTATAAAGATTTATTTATTTATGCATACAAGCTGGGGTACAGGCCAAGGGTATGGGGTGGTGAGAGGGTTCACCAGAGACAGAGTGGGGAGCAGAACAGGCAGATCAACGGAAATACACTGCTGAGAGGAGCAGCGGGAGAGGCAGGAGAGGCCTGTCGCGCCATGTGGGAATCTCCCCTGCCGGGCTTCGAACTCCCATCACCGCTGCTGACAGCTCCACAGCACAGCATTTAACCTCTGCCCACCAGGGAGGCCCTTATTTGTTTGTTTGTTTGTTTCTTGGCAGATGGTGGTTAGATGCCTGGGTCAGATGCTCGTTAAACAGCTGATGGAACTTCAGGCTGGTATTCAAGACTTGAAAGAAGAGTACAGAGACTTCACAGCTGGGAGCTTCAACTTCCCCAAGTCCGGTGTAGACGATGTTTTTGTAGATCATTTGTTCTTCACAGAGACGTCCCCTCATCATAAAAAGATGTTCAGGAAGATATCCTATAGGAGAAGTTCTATACCGTGATATGAACATAGATGGGATTCTCTGACTTGAGCGATACTTATCTATTCTTAACTCTAAACATTTCATTTTGCCTTATATCCATGTGCTGTTGTCTGTGGGATGCCATATTGTGTCTTTTACTATAGCTAGGTTTTAACATATAAAGACCAAAGGATAATAATACAACCTTAAAAAAAATAAAGCTGTGCCATTTCACTTCATTTATCACCTCTCCTTAGAAATTGAAAGGGAGGGCCTCCCCGGTGGTGCAGCGGTGAGGCACTGCGCTGTGGAGCTGTCGGCAGCGGTGACACGAGTTCGATGCCCGGCCGGGGAGAGTCCCACATGGCACGGCAGACCTCTCCTGCCTCGCCTGCTGCTCCCCTCAGCAGTGTATTTCTGATCTGCCTGTTCTGCTCCCCACTCTGTCTCTGGTGAACCCTCTCGCCGCCCCTGCACCTCTGGTCTGTACCCCAGCTTGTATGTATAAATAAAAAAAAAAAAAGAAAAGAAATTGAAAGGGAATGAGGTAAGAAGAATAAAGATTTATGAAATAGATGTGTCATTTTTCTCATCTATATTTTTTCCTTATTACAGCAGTTTTTTAAAAATCAAAAATATTCATTCATTAGGACCATCCCTATCAGTTGCAGTGAAACCAGGCACACCACTGTCTATTTCTAACCCCACTATATGCCGCCCTGCCCACGTCCCACGCTTGCCCTGCGCTTGCTGATGGCTGAAGAGGTGGCCCCTGTTGGCCGTACAGCTTTCTTGACAAGGGATGTGATAGTGACTCTATCTGAACACTGTATAAGAGCAGCTGTTGACTTTGCTTGTATTTAGTACAATGACTTGGTGATTGATTCTCACTACACACCATCAATGCAAATAAAGGATTTTGATCCAAATTTAATTAACTTTAATTAAATTTTTCATCCAGTTTTTATCATGTCCAGTAGGTAGGACTTTTGTATCCTATTGTCTGTTCATTAGTATGGCATTTTAGCATGTCCTCTTTACTTGGTCCGACTGTGTTCAGGAGTCTGTGGAGAGTCAGCAGACAGCTGTGAGGACCTCTTCACCCTCTTCCTGCCCCTACGTCAGACTGTGGGTAAGTGGGCACAAACCTTATATTCCCAAGGCCTTAGGTCAGTACTGATTATGTGACAAATGAATAGTAGAAATAGATAAATGAACATTTGGATAAATGGATGACTAAGCCATGTGGAAAACAGAGAAGAAACTATGGGTTTTTTCTCTGTTTACAGTTTTCCTTCAACAACTACTACTCAGTGGGTGGGATGCTCTTACTGGTGACCCCCCAAAGTATCTCATTCTCTCCCTCCTGAGTCAAGTAGAAATTTGCTGGCTTTTCAGGGTGTACAACTCACCACAGTCATCTTTAAATCACATCCTTTCTTCTCTTTTATAAACCTTAGTCAGCATGTATTCCAAAGAACTTGCATTTTATACAGCAAAATAAAAAACTGTGTTTCTTAACAATCTTAGAGGGACACACATATGCATGCACACGTTCACCATCTTGTCAATCTATTTAGAATTCAGAAAAACCAGAGAACATTTTTTCTCAGACAGGCATAAAATAAAGAATTGGGTAATTTTCAGAATATGTTAGGATATAGGGAAATTGGTATACAGGGAATTTTCATTGTTAGTAGCAGTGGATTTTGATGCTCTATTTTTAAAGGCAGTTTTCCAATACTTCAAACTATAAAAGCATATAACCTATAATTTAAGAATTTCATCTCTAGAAATGTATTCTTTGTAAATACTTTGCAACAAAGTATAAGAAAATTTATTGCAGCGTTATTTAGCATAGCAAATAAAACTCCTATACGCAACCTAATCATCTATTATTAGGAGAAAGTTTATATAAATTTTTGTTTACACCTGCAGCTAAAAATAATGAGAATGATTTTTATGTACTGCTGCAGAGATACATCAGTGTATCAGTGTAGCATTACAAAACAGTACCTACATTATAGTCCCCTATGAGTTTAAAAAAGATGTGGGGGGAGGGGTGTGCACACACGTGCATGCTTTTATGTATTGTGTGACATTCCAGAAAGATATATAAGAAACAATTGACAGTAGCTACTTCAAGAAATAAAATAAGCAGAAATAAAAGCAATGTCTTCCTTCAAATTTTTCTATTGTGCATTTTGAAGTTTAAATGGACATTTGTTACTTTCACAATTCAACAAGTTAGTATAAAATGATAGTGTCTAAAATGTCAGTTAATTTTATAACTCTGGGGCACAGAAGACCTTACTAAGTAAAACACAACCCCAAAAACCACGAATGAAAAGATCAACATATTTAACCATGTAAATTAATAATTGGAATATCCATCAGTGAAAGAACTTGTTAACCGAATAGCAGAGGAATCCAGTGGCACCATCAAATATGATGAAGAGTCTTTATAGTGATTGACATGAGAAACTCATGGCAGCAGAATGAAGATTTTCACATGTGTGCTGGTTAGGGGGGAACAGAGATGTCTGAAAGGATAATCAATCTAACTATGATGTCAGTTGCCTTTGGATAGGGAGATTGTTGCTTCAATTTTTATCTTGTCATGTTACAAAGTTTTTAATCCCCTTTACCAGTTGTAGAATCATCTTTCAGTTACTGATTACTGGTTGAAAAAATAACTGACATTTGCCCCCTTCTTTGGAGAACTGCCCTCACCAAGTGGAAGTCTTTTGGCCAGGGAGTCAATACATATCCCTAGAGCTCAGCCAATGACTGACTGACCAAGGACAGAAAGGCCAATCTCCTTTCATCCAGGAAGGATAAATTTTATGGTCCATATTATGATCTAGAATTTTCTGTGAGATCAGGGTCTAGTGAGGGCCCCATTCCTAGTTCATAGCTAGTGCTTTTTATGTCCTCATTTAGTGGGAGTGACTAAGGATCTCTCTGGAATTTCTTTTATAAAGCACTAATCCCCTTCATGAGGGCTCCAACCTTGTGACTTAAGCATCTCCAAAAGGCTCCCCTGCTAATACCATCCTCTTTGGGGATTAGGATTTCAACATTTAAATTTGAGAGTGGGGTGAACACACAAACATTTGGACCATAGCACCAGTTAAGACTATCTATATCCAGGCTTAGCCTTCCTTGCTGTCCTTCCCTGCTACCTCTAATCCTTCCTGAAAGTACTCCCCCAGTAGCCTGCTTGAACAAGAACCCCCATCTCAGAATCCACTTCTGCAGAACCCATTCTAAGACAAATATGCTTTATTTTTACAACCAAACATAATAACAGCAAAGCCAGAGGCAATAAAGATTGTATTGGATCAATTTACATCGAGAGGGTTGAAATAAAATTAAAGCAATAAGTACTTATGGGAAATTTCAGCAGTCAAATCATAAAATCTTTATCTTATATAAGGTGTCCTACGTCTCAGAAGGAGCAGAGATCAAGAAATCACATCCACAGTGGATTTCCTTGTTTTCATAACATCATTTGAGTATGGGTCAGTGAGATTTTCAGGAAAACAAAAAGTTATGTTATTATGTTTTCTTCTCTTCCCTCCAACTTGCTGTCACCTTAGAAATGAGCGTGTCTTCACTTCATGAAAGTTTATAGTTTCCTTAATAGTCTTACTTGTGCTACCTGCGGCTGCTTTTTGTCAGTAGACTTCAAGCAATCAAATTTTTAAGCAAAAATGTTCAGGGCAGGTGATAACAGACTGTTTCCATGGGTAAAAGCATCTTGAAAAAGCAATTATTGTGGTGGTCCTAGAGGGGGAGGTTCACCACCTCTGGTGCCAGTGAGCACATGATTGATTCACTTGGGTTGCCCTGGTGCTGCTGTCCTGTGCCTCAGAAGTATCCTGCCACCATTTTTTGTCAGCTAGCTGCGTGAGCACAGTTCAAGAAATTTGATCACAAACCTTTCAAGATCTTGACAAATGTCTTCCAAGAATGATCCTGAGGCCACTGGTTCCCAAAGATGCATTAAAGAATCATTATAGGACAGCTAATCTCCTGGCCTGTCTGATGTCAGGCAGAATGGAAGTCAAAGACAAGGGAAGTGAGAGGCAGCCTACTCCATTCCCCAATTCCCCAAAACGTTTGGTCTTTCTCCCTTCTCTGATCCAAACTTATATATTTTCTTTGGGGATATATGATATATGAAATGAATTATAAATGAAAAGTTGATTTCTTGATTTTTTTCGGCCTTGCAGACACCAAATTTCTAGATCTTCAATCTAGACTACATACTAAAGCGGAGAGTGGCTCCCTTTAGCACAATTCTAGCCCTTTCCATCTCTGGTGACAAACTGACCTATCCCTGCCAATGCTCATTTCTTTCTCCTGTAATCTTGCTAAAAATAGTAAGAAGCAGTCAACATATACAGGAGTCTACTCTTGACCAAGCATTTCTCAAAAGAAGTCTTCCCTCCAAATCATTGCAGGTGACAGTTGTACCATACATGTTGTCAAGGATTGGTCTCAGCATTTCAGCTTCACCTGTTGTGTTGTCACCTTCTACTTGACCAATAAGACTGGCCACATAGTTTAAGTGTTTGTCATGGCAGCAACATAGTTTCAGATACTGATTTCTATTGTAAGTAGGGACAGGTTAATAGCAAAGGTACCGAAATAAACACTCTCTTAATTAAAACAAGTCTATTTCTTTTTCAGCGATTACCCCAGAGCTAAGCATTCTAGTGCTGTTGGAATAACTCTGATATCCTAATTGTTCCATTGGTTATTATTTCCCATGCATTGGGAAATGAAGATCTAAATAAAGCAATTTTTTTTATGTACAGTGACCCACAAGTTGCAAATAACACTTCCACTTAAATCTCACTGGTCCAAACAGTCAAATGGCCACACTTAATTGAAATGTAAGCACTAGTGGGCATCCATATGATTGGCTAAAAATTAGAGCGCTTGGGTTAAACAGCTCAAGTGCTTTTTGAGTCTCTCTCTCTCCCAAGACTACAGTATTATGGTCCTGAATAACAAAGGGTGGATTAAAAAAGGAGCTGCCAGCTACTGCTGTCACACCAGAGATGTGACCCGAGCTGTAACATACAGTTGCTGTAACTCACCAGACTGTGGCATCCCAGTAGACAGTATGTTGATGTCTCTTTGGTGTCTGAAGCTCATTATCTAATAGAGTTCTCAAACACCTAAATACGTGGCCAGTCTTTTTTGTTCCATCTCAATTGTATCTATTAACATGTGCCAAAAGCAAGAATAGATGTTTGCTGTCTTAATCCACTAAAATTCAGGACTCTTTTGTTACTGCAGCACAGCTGATGAATGCAGTTATCCTCTCCTGAGTGTCAGCATAAGTTGAAATGAATTCTTAGGTTTTTACAAATGTAATACATGTTCTTCAAAATTCACAAGGTTAATTAGTGTGCCTTTCTAAATAACAAAAAAAAAATCTTCACATGTTTTATCATTATCCTCACTTTATAAAGAATAGTTTCCACATTAAGTGCTTAGTCAAAGTCATGGAATTCATTGGGAAAACCACCCCCAACCCCTCTGTCTATGTGATTTCAAGGCACAGGTCTTTCTCACCATAATATATTACATTTACCTCTGATAAAGAGGAGACCCCAGAAAACCCACATTACCTGTACTGAGACGTGACACTAGAGGTTAACAACTCAGAATTGCCAGCTTTCAACCAGCCTGGTTGGAAGTACCCCTAAATTGTTAGCACATCAACACATCTGCCCATTTACTAATCTTAAAAAAATCTCCAATTTTACCGTGTATTGTAGAAATAACTGGCACTAATAACTATACTTGGTTGTCTTTTATAAAACTATATGCCACCATGAGAAAGCTACTATATATTGTATAAGTATTAATCAGCTTCATTTATGGATTTGGTTCATTCAAGTACACACTCATTACACCTGTGAATTCTGAAAGACAAAGCATTTTACTTTCAGGATTGGAAAATTCAGTTCAATTGATGGTTCAAAGTCATAGAAGTGAAATAGCTTGATCAACATAGAAATTGAAAAAATCACACTCTTGTTAACTATCAATGTCCTGAGTGGACAATCTCCATGACAACATGGAGAAAAATATATGATAGGACAACTTGCTTCAAGGAATAGATATAAACTACTGCAAATTAAATTAATTCCCTAGACAATCTAAAAATTCTGCAAAAAAGACATGTCTTTGCTTTTCAATTTTTGCAGGCTAACTTTTCATTATCTCCTTTCTTTTCCATTTCCTTTTTGATATAAGCCAAAATAGAAACACCAGGTTTTTTGGTTTTGCTCATAGTGTTACATTTATACTACCACCTAAGACAGAAAAATCTTAAAATTGTACTCTACATTTCTAAAAGTCCATTCTTTGATCCTGTCAGAATTGTATTTGAGTTATGATACTGACTTGGCCCTTTATATAATGCACAATTCTGTGACAATGACAAGATACAGATTTTGTTACTTTTCCAGACTTAAGCAGCTGAGCAGTCAGAAACACTCAGGGAATGAGACTAGATTACTTCAAATTGTCCTGAATCTCCCTTTGGTGAATGAATCAGAGACTCGTTTTCATTCAGATCATTGATTCTCGTAGTTAGATGGATGTTTAGGGAGTAGGAAGTTAGCAATAAAGTGTTTTCTGGGATTCAGCGCCTTTGCTTTCATTGCCCTGACAGGTTTTTTGTTGTCATTGTTTGGTCCTGAGTAACTACACCCTCTCCTCCCTTTTTTCCCAGGTAATTTTCTCCTATAATGGGACAAGTACTTTATGAGAATCTAATGTCAACCTGGGAATATTGCTATTCTCATTCCTATTTCCTAAAACTAATTCAACTCAGTTTTGTCTCTTTTCAGTTTCAGGTCCTCTAAGATTACAAAAGTTCACACTTACACAGATAGAATTTCATATAAATGCATTAAACTATCAAGTTCCTTGCAAACTACATTTTGATGAATGACTGAGTACATGATACCGTTCATTTAGAAAAGGCTACTTTTAGAAGATGTTTAAGAGTTTCACAAAGATTATTAAACCTCAGAACAATCTTTCAAAGTTGGCGGGGAAAATAAATTACAAAGGCATAGGTAACCTTGACAGCAATACTTTCTCACTAAAAGTAAATTCGGTAAAACCATGCAGTTGCTGTGGCAAGTAGCGCTTGGTTCTATTAAAAACTAAATAAAAACTTACCCTGTGACACGGCAATTCCATTCCCAAAAGTTTCATCCCTCAAAGAGCGAAAAATAGGTGTTCAACAAAATCTTATGTGGAGATGTTCATAGGAGCATGATTCACAATAACCAAAAAGTAGACCCAAAGGTGTAATCACAGATGAATGCATAAATACATGTAGTATATCCTTACAATGGAATATTACTCAGCCATAAAAGAAATGAATATTGCATGCTACATATAGATGAACCTTAAAATCATTATGCTAAATGAAAGAAATCACACACAAAAAAACCACGTTCTATGATTCCATTTATGTGAAATATTCAGAATTGATCATCCATACACAGAGAAAACAGATTAATGTCTATGAGAGTACGGGAGGACGGGGAGATATAAGGCTTAATAAGTATGGGTTTCAAGAGCTAGATAGCCATTACAGGTGCATAACAGTCTATAAGTACTGAATGCCACTTATGGCAAATTTTATGTTATACTTGTTCTACCACAGTTTGTTTGTTTTAAGTAAGTTTGACTATCATGTTTCCGAAAATGCATATCTAAAATTCTGCCATATCTAATGGGGAAAATGAATAGCCCCATGATTCCCTTAAGACTTGGTGTTCCAGAGAAATAAATGAAGCCCAATTTCAGGAACTTCCTTTCTGCTTCCAAACCTGAGTATATCCTGTTTTGTTTGTTTGTTTGTTTTAGTTGAGATGTAACTGACATATAACAATATATTAGTTTCCATGTGCATGAAATGATTCAATTACACTGGCCAACAGTGAGATCGTCATTGACTTAAAAAGGGCCTAATCTGTAGTATCTTGGTGTGCTGAACATGAATATAACCCTGAAAATTTTTTCATATATTCATTTCATGTGTTTCACCATGTAAATTTATCCAGTAGGACTGCAACAACATCCTAAATCAACCTAGAATGATGGAATAGTGCATCGCATTGCATAATACCATCAGGCACACATCATCCAGAGTTGATGGCATCATTTTCTGATGCAATGCAATACTACTGCCAGGCGGCTGCTGAAGTAAGCTGATGTCAGCAGTGCACTATAGAAAGCCCTGTCGGGAAGGTTGAGCATTGAAGATATTTCAGACTTTGTGTCAGACAGTTGAAGCTACTGTTCCATGGAACTGTTATTATTTTATCCATTTAGGCACAATACAGAACAGTAATGCCTCCAAAGTACGTTAATAGCGTGGACAATTTCTGCTCTATTTGTGGGGAAGTGACATTTGCCAACCAGAAGAAAAGTATCACTTCTCAAGTGAAGATGGTTTATCATCTTTACTTCAGATGCAAGGTTGGTGACCAAGACAAGCCTTGGACGCTGCATAGATGCTGTGCTCCATGTCCAACACAGCCTTCACAGTGGTTAAATGGCAAAAGACCATCAATGCCATTTGCAGGCCCTATGGTGTGGAGAGAGCCAAGCGACCACATAAAAGACTTCTGCTTGCTTCCTCCTCTCTCCAGTGGAATAACAAAGCAAAAGAAGTCAAGAATAGTCTACCCAAACATTACATCTGCATTGAAATGACGGGTTCAACAACTTGCTGCAGGGTGATGCGAAACAAGCATGGGATGCTTTTCGCCAAGTGTCTACAAACTTTCTTGGAAATGTTAGGGCAGAAAACTACAAGGAACTAGTAGAAGACATGCTGATTCAGTATCAGAAACTTGGCTGCAATATGTCTCTAAAGATCCACTTCCTTCATTCCCATCTGGATTTCTTCCCGGAAAACTGTGTGGTTAGTGATGAACTGTATGGTTAGTGATGAACATAGCAAATGTTTTCATCAAGATATCGCATCAATGGAACAAAGATACCAGGGAAAATGGTCCACTACAATGCTGGCTGACCGCTGCTGGACACTCCCCAGAGATGCTCCTGAACAGCTGTACAAGAGACAAGCGAAGAAAACTAAGAAGTAGCCTATGACTTGATTTTTTACCGGTATTAACCGTAGGCCTATTACTATTGGCATGCATTTTGTGATGTAAACATCCATTTATTGCAGATTACAAAAAAAACTAGAGCCAAAATTAGAATTTGACTGCCATATTTATGTTGAGCACATACAAATTGATAGGAAATGACTAATTTTATTTCAGTAATATGACTTTTGTAAATATTTGTTGACCAGTGATTGGCATGCATTTTGTGATGTAAACATCAATTTATTGCAGATTACAAAAAAAAACTAGAGCCAAAATTAGAATTAGACTGACATATTCGTGTTGAGCACATACAAATTGATAAGAAATGACTAATTTTATTTCAGTGATATGACTTCTGTAAAAATTTGTTGACCAATGTTATATATGTTGTAATATGATGACTATAATAAAACTAGTTAATATCCATCATCATAGATAGGTAACAAAATTTATTTGTGATGAGAATTTTCAAGATTCACTCTTAACAGTTTTTAAATTTGCAATATATTATTATTAACTATACTCACCATACTGTATATTACACCTTCAAGAGTCATTTCTTTTATAACTGAAAGTTTGCACCTTTTGATCCTATTCACCCATTTCATCCACCTCCAACCTACCTCTAGCAACTATCAATCTTGTTCTCTGTGTCTATGAACTTAGGTGTTTTGTTTATTTGTGTGTTTGTTTTCAGATCCATATATAAGTAAGATCATATGTTATTTTTCTTTCTCTGTCTGACTTATTTCACTTAGCATACCTTTAATATGCATCTATGTTGTTGGAAATGGCAAGATTGAATTCTTTTTTATGACTGAATAATACTCCATCATAAATTTATAATATACAAATATATGTGATATATAAGTATAAAATATATGTATAAATATATACTTCTTGTATAAATGTATATAATATATATGAATATATATAAATACACACACACAAACGTATGCTAGCTTCCCTGCCAATAAACTGAACCAGATCTTTGCAGGATAATATCACAGATAAAAAAAAACAGGTCCCCTGGCTTTTCTTGACATAACCAAGATTAGCCTACACACAAAATTTGCTCTATTTTTAATTACTATTCTCTAAGGCCTACAGCTCAACTATTCTAAAGCCAAAAATCATCATTTTTGGCAGTCATTATTGGACCTAATTGCCTTACTGTTAATGAACCAATAAAATGAGTTAACTTAGTCAGTTCCTAGGCAATTACATTGCAAATAATTTGTCTTCAGTGGTACACCAGAAATAGATTAGACTAAATTACCTTTTTGTTGTTGTTGTTAGCTGTTAAAAAGCTTAAGACTCAGTATTTAATTGACTGCTTGCAAATACTGAAGAATTCATATTTCAAATACTGAAGAATTCAGGTACTCACCTTACCGTAGGGTCAACTATTCTGTCTGGCTTTATTTCTCTACTCTCCATTTTCTCACTTGTATCTTTCTTTCTGCTTTTAAATTGTATATACTTTGGTAGGCTCCATAAATTCTTTAAAAACAAGATATTGTTCTATATAAAGAGGAAATTCACCTATATTTTAAATGAAAGAGTGAATAAACAATTAGTTATATTCTTTCTTTGTTCTTTACTTCTTTCCATCCCTCCTTCCTTCCTTTTGTACTAAGGCTACTGAGGAGATCTTAAAGATACTCATTATTTAAGATAGGAGAGCCATGATGAGTGGTAGCATCAAACAATTTCCAATAGTGTATAAGCATCAGTATCCTCTACATATTTTGAAACAAAAATCAAAAAGGGATATTCCTAACATTAAATTGTCATTAAAGATGTCGAAACCTGCATTTCTCTCTGTTCTTTGAATGTGATTGATTCAATTTCTGTAGAATTCCACTAGACTCTACCTATTTGACCTGCCTAAACAACTAGACAGAAATTATGAGTGCACAGTATTGTCCCAAAATACTTAGCCAATTACTTGAATAAACATACAGGGCTGTTCAAACATAAATGTAGCTACTACCCCTTAATACTATGCTGTGTGTGGACCCATCCATGAAATCCTACAGAAAGGAATCTTTCTCCTCTAATATTCTTGTATTGGGAAGAGTGAAGGGGTTGGAAGGAACGAATATAATAGAGACAAAATTCTTCTTTATTCTATTAGGAAAGCATAACATTTAAAGTCAACAAAAGAGAGAAGCATACTCACATTGTTTGGAAGGCAAAAGCATTAAAATTCACCCTCTTTGAGTGGGAGTTTAGGGGGATGCCATTAAAACACTGGTCATTTTTCTGTTAGATATGTGTACTCATTTAATTGTTATGCATTATATGCATATATTGCCATTAAAAAGTTAAAGTTGAAAATATTCTTCAATGTCTACTCTTGCTCTTAAGGACAGAGTCTAAAATCCAAAGCATAGCTTGCATAGCCTGTGACTGTTTGGTCATCTCTGCTTATCCCTCCCGACACACTCCTTGATATATTGCCACTGTTTTCTGGGCTCCAACTATCACTATATTCAACTTTTCTTCACCTCCTCCTAGCAGGTTACGACTTTGCTCACCTCTTGGACTTCCCAGGAGCAGTTACTTCTGCCTAAGACCATCTGCTCCTCTGCTTCCCTCCCCAACCTTCTCTTGACTAGTCTTCCAGAGCCTTCCCTCTCTCATCACACCCAGGTTCCGTGTGCTTCCTACTTATTCCCTTAGCACTGAATTTTCCTCTGCTTAATAAATTCTCTGTCCTTCCTCCCCCGGGTAGAATCTAAGGACCGTGAGAGCTAGAACACCACCTTTCGTGTTCATGGTCCTATAATCAGCACCCAGCAAGATGTTATTTCAAAGCTGATACTTAACACAGACCTGGAACAGTGCCTGATGCCCAGCAGAAAAGAAGAAAGGGAGGGAAAGAGGAGAAAAGAGAACAAACAAAAAAAAAGAAAGAATGAAAGTATTTTTAGATTGGTTCTGTTTGCTGAGTCCAAAGCAAAATTTATAAGGTACAAGGAATTTAAATTTAGCATTTCTTTCTTCTTTTCTATTCCCTTCCCCTCTTTAACACTTCACTACAGCATACTCCAAAACTCAGTGTTTTCTTATCACCAACGAAGCTAATTCTCACTAAATAGTTGTTGACAACATTGTTTCAAAGGGTGATTTTAAAAGCATTAGCCGCAGATAGCAATGCTTAACCCAAAGAATCTATTTCCTTTTATTTGTGTTTATTTTTAAAATGTTAGCTCAAATTGATATAAACATAGAAACAAATTCCCTTGTGAGCTAAGACATTAAAATGGGGGTTTTGAAAAAATATTCATTAGCATTCAGAGTGACTCATCATTCTTTACTATTATTTCTTGTAATGAGGTACCAATATTTTACATCTTTGCTAATATATTGACAGTATAGGATTTCTTTTCCTTTTTTTTTTAAAGATTTATTTATTTATACATACAAGCTGGGGTACAGGCCAGAGGCATAGGGTGGCGAGAGGGTTCAACAGAGACAGAGTGGGGAGCAGAGCAGGCAGATCAGAAATACACTGCTGGGCCTCCCTGGTGGCGCAGAGGTTAAGTGCTGCGCTGTGGAGCTGTCGGCAGCAGCGATGCGAGTTCGATGCCCGGGCCGGGGAGAATCCCACATGGTGTGGCAGACCTCTCCTGCCTCGCCCGCTGCTCCCC
>PVIJ01013606.1:0-44423 GCA_004024925.1 Scalopus aquaticus | reverse complement strand
ATTGTTGCCCGGAGGAAGCTTATCTCAGGTTGTAGTCCTTGAAGGTTTTACAGCTGCAGGATGCCAGGCTGTGGCGCCCTGCCTTATCAGTGGCTATTGACATTTTTACTTTTACACCTTGCAGCTGCAGGATGCCAGGCTGTGGCACCCTGCCTTATCAGTGGCTATTGACATTTTTACTCTTACATACTTTTACACTAGTCCATCAAACACCTTCTTTTTATACTATTAACTCCCTCCCCTTTCTGGCACTGAAGTAATTTCATTTTAATTTTTGTTACTTGCAAGTATAGAATGCTCTGCTACAATATCCAAAGTCATATTCTCAGTTCTATAAGCTTAGAAGCTCAACTTTATTATTTCCACAAGCTAACTAACCTCTTGGGAGTCAATACATTAATAGGACTAATAGGAAATGGGCATGTACCTCAGAATGCCAATTTATCAATCTATAAAGAGAGTTAGATATATAAAGAATAACTTGTATGAAGAAGTCACTTTGGCTATTTTAAGTTGGTAGGTTAAATGTACTCAGGAGAGCAAATTATTAATGAGAGGGTTATTTGGTGAGTATGTCATTACAAGAAAGTGAACAGGTAATTTTGAAGGATTTTTGTATCAAGTGAGGCTAGTTGAAATTCCTTCCCTACTCTAGGAATATTTCTCTTTGAACAATCAGTTGTCCTTGAACTTAAATAGCCTTCTCTTTTCATCATTGCCAGATACATTCTTATATTTTGTATCACTCTGTGATACAATTCTCCTAAAAAAATCACTAATTATAATTGGTTAACTTTTGTGACATTAACTGCATGTTAATCATCACTTTCAGCATCTACTACCTATGAACCTTTAAATGAGTAATAACCACCATTACTTATTCTGTTTGTCAGTCACCTTAAGTGTGTTATCTCACTCAATTTTTCAGCCATTATAAAATACAGGTACTGCTATCATCATCTCTATTTTTTAGATGAAGAAACAAAATACAGACAGTATGAGAAATTTGCCTAAGGTCACAAAGGTAACAAGTACTAGAGCCAGGATTTGAAACCAAGCAATCTGGGTTCAGTCACCACATCACACTATACAGTCTTTCCCAAGATAATTAAACTTTCTAAACCTTGATTTCCTCATCTGTAAAAAAAAGCTAATGATATCTTTCCTAAAGATTGTTGGGAGTGTAACAATGGATATAAAGCTCTTAAAACACAAACAACCGGGCCTCCCCGCTGGCGCAGCAGTTGAGCGGTGCGCTGTGGAGCTGTTGGTGGCGGCCAAGCAGTTCGACGCCCAACCGGGGAGAATCCCACATGGCGCAGCAGACCTCTCCTGCCTTGCCCGCTGCTCCCCTCAGCAGTGTATTTCTGATCTGCCTGTTCTGCTCCCCGCTCTGTCTCTGGTGAACCCTCTCACCGCCCCACGCCTCTGGCCTGTACCCAACTTGTATGTATAAAAAATAAATCTCAAAAAAAAAAAAACCACAAACAACCGTACAATAAGTGATTAACAAGTGATAGCCATTACTTAAAAAATGCCCTCAGGATTATAGATTAAATTTAAGAGATCCCTGTTTAAATTAATATTACAAACACAAACCAGATATTAAAGAGTTAATTTTATTTTCAGATGACTGATCTAATAAACTACATGCTAATCCTAACCTCAGTTCTAGATATTTTTTTACTGCATTTCCAAATTCTGAGTGACATTTTGGAGGCTACAGCCACCTACCCCTCCTTCCTACAGTGACAGCATATATTGCAATAAAACGTCACATACTCCATAACTCTGCCAACGGTTACTGCTGTCCTACTGACTTAAAATTTTAATTTCACTTTCCACAAATTCCCAGATTAAACTTAAGGAGTCAAGGAGGTATAAGTATTTTATTTATATTTTAAAATTCTTAATTCTTTTGTTTGAATAAGACCTACTTATATCAAGAACATTTAATGGTTTCTTGTTAAGCTATAACCTATAATTACAGATATTTTATATCATGATGACTTATGTACCATAAAACTAAGAAAAAAATTCTAGTCAATTTTAAAAAGTTATTTTAGGGTATCTCATCATACAGCAAATTTAAGATTTGGAACTTCATAAAAAATTACTTTCCGTTCTTTAGCAGATCTTTTCCCTGCATGTGTCTGAACGTATAGGAACAAAATCTGCTTGATTTATTTGTATTTTAAGAAAATTCCCTTTGAGTCTGGAAATGTAAACCTCAGAGTTTGGATCATTGCCAATTTAAACCCTCAGTTACATAGAGAAGTGAGAATTTATCTTTTCTTAATAGCTTTGTAATATGATTTAACATGAATTATGGGCAATTCAACATCCCAAGTGTAAGAAATCTCAATCACCAAGTTATCCACGTCAATGATACTCAGAAGGTCACAAGGAGGTCTATGATCACTCCCTTTGGTCCGGAAGGGTATATCATCAGCAAGCATATATAGCATGAGGGGGTAGGTGGGATGCAGTAAGATGGATAAATTTAAGTATCTTAAAAAAAAGTTACAAAAGTTTAAAAAATACATATATCATAAATGTGTAACTCAGTAGTGCATTTCTACAAAATGAAGATAGCTATGCAACCCAGATCATGATAAAATATATTACCAGACCCCAAATGGCCTCTGGTCCTCTTCTTGTCACTACTTGCTCCCCTTCCTCTAGGGTAACCATTATCCTACATGTTAATTTTGCCTGCTTTTGAAGTTCCTATAAATGAAAACTATTTTGCTTGAGTTTTTCAATTTGTATCACTGTGTTTGAATTTTGTGATTTAATTTGTATTTGTGACATACATACTAGTCAAGTGACTGTACTTTGTTCCCAGTATTGTATACAGTGTCTCACTGTGTGAATGTCTGACTATTAATGGAGGTTACCATCCATAAACAATTGGAAAGCTTCTAGCTTGGGGCTATATGAATAGTGCAGCCATGAACTATTGGTAAGCACATGCATTTCTTTGGGAATACATTAATAGTGGATTTGAGAATCATAGCAAAAGCATATGTTCAGATTTAATAGATTCTGACCAGTATTTTCCAAAGTACATATACTGACTGATACTTCTACAGCAGAATAAGAATTCTAGTTGTCCTATATCCTCTCCGATAAGAGGTATTTTATCTTAATTTCTCACTTTAATCATTGATGCATTCATAGTGGTATCACATAATGGTTTTAGTTTGCATTTCCATGACTTGCATTTCCGTGACAGCCAAGATGGACTAAGACTACTATAGCCTATCTTTCCTACTGATTATAATGAAAAACTCAGGACAAAACACAAAAAGCAACCGCCTGAGGATTCTGAAAAGTAAACAAAAACAGGCAGATTGGGGAGGAGATGAAAACTTGGAGGAATGCCCTGTGGGTTTTTTTTTTTTTTTCCTATTTCCTCTCAAGCTTCGACCTGACACCAAGTGAAACTGGCAGCAGCACAGCCAGCAAAAGTAGAGAGAAACTCCTTATTTCTAGCCTGATGAATGGGGAAAAGGGGCTTGGCTGCACCAGTTTTGGGAGCGTATCTAGCTTTTTACCTCCCCTCTGGGTTTTGACCTAAGAGTTAGGGGCCAGGTTTGGAAAGGTGTTGTAGAAAATTGTTGTAGACAAATGAAACCATGTTCTTTCAGACAATAAAACTGAGAAAGGTGACCTCTGTGATCTGAATATAGAAAGAATCCACATTTCTTGCTCTCTTTTTTTTCCACTTCTGAGCGTCAGTGTGTGCACTAATCAGTTGTTACATCTATGGCAGACAGCTAAAATTCCAAGATAAACCTCATATTTTGGGCAAGAGGGCCAGGAAAAGGGGGCCCTGCAAAATAGTATGAGAGAAATATAAAAAATGGAAGAAACGGAAAGAGATCTAGTTCTCTATATGAGCCCACATAAGTTCTGTGCTCACACCTTCACAGAGCATCTGCAAAACAGACCACACAAAGCTGCATAGCGAAAGACAGGTGAACTGAATTACTATTTAAACTACTCTCCAAGCTCCGAAAAAATCCCTGAATGTTATCCATATAGCACAGAGTTAAAGTAGTTACCAATTCTCTGAAAACAGAACTGACATGGAACCAACAACCATAGATGAAGAGACTGAACTTGTGCTCTCACCCAAACTGCATTGCTTGCTTCTTAAAACAAAAATCAACATTCCTCCAAAACCTTTTAGCAAAACTCAGTCTATGAAATGTAATACTCAAAATGTCCAGGATACGAATAAGAAACACCATCAACTCAATACACAAGGAACTGGAAAAAACTGACCAGTTTTTAAGGAAACTAAAATCAATAGCTGCCAAACCAGATAACCAAAAGTTACAATTACTGGACAAAGACTTCAAAGCATTTATAAATAGAAAGTAGCTGAAAATGTTCTCTTTAGGTATATGCTTACTCTAGAAAAAGTCTTGCATTTTTGTATCCGAATCCATGCACAAGAGATGTTCCCACCAACGCTGTTTTAATGACACAACCTGGGAAACAGAAGGTATGAACTGTTACACAAAAGTATATGACAGTAAAATTAAGGAACTCCAGCTACAAGCAAATACATGAAACAATCCGGTATGGATTTAGAAGCATATTGAGTGGGAAAAGTGGCAGATTACATAGCAGCCCACTATTCTTACAAAGTTCAACTCTTTATCACATAGCAGTCCATTATTACAAAGTTCAACTCTTTATCAAAGTAAACATACATCAATTAAAAATTTAAAAAGAAAAGTAATTTTCAGAGTGTTCTGGAGCAAAGCAAAGGGATGAAATTGTAAAGACAAGGTTAATTTTAATAATATTGGCACGATCACTGTTCTAAAATTACAAAGTTTTTCCCATGTATACACAGCTTATTTATACCTAAGTGTGCATACGAAAAAAGTCAGCTTTAAATGACATATCGCGGGCATAATGTAAGAACAGCGTTCTTAATCCTTTATTAAAAGAATTTATCCAATAGTTTTAGGCGCCCACCTCAGCTCACACCCTGACCTAAGATTAGGCAACCCGCCTTTCCAAGCCCCTAGCCGTTCAGTCACTTCCGCCTCCGCCTTCCTAACTCCGCCCCTCTGAGCGGAAGTGTTTTCCTTTTGGGTCCTCCTACGTGTAGGGGGCTCTCCGAGGCTTCCAGTGCCACGAAGGCCTCTGCTTGGGCTGTCCCTGCAGCGCCTGTTAGTTTAGCTCTAAAGGAGACATTCGCATTTTAATTCTTTCGGCCAGAAAAGAAACCGTACGGGTATCTAACTCCGGACAATAATCTTCTAATTCAAGCCCCGCCGACTGCCCTCATTAGCAAACCCTGCTGTAGTGGGGGGTAGGAGTCAGGCGGTTTAAGGACAGCCCGGAGAGCTGAAAGTCCCCAGCCCGCTCCCTCCTGTGAAGACGTAGCTGCGGGTGGCTGTGGTGGCGGCGTCCAAGATGTCGACCAAGAATTTCCGAGTCAGTGACGGTGACTGGATTTGCCCTGACAAAAAGTGAGTTCAGGAAGGGTCCCGGAGTGGGCAGGATTTATTGAGGGGGGCTTTCTCAGGTGTGTTCGGCATTTTCCATTTTTACGATCTCTGGTGCCTTAAGCCGGTTGACACTGAGCAGCCGGCTTCGGGGCGGGAAGGAGGCTCCGGGTGTCCTCAAGAGGAGGTCTTTTGGGACCCTTTGTTTTGACTATATCGCCAGCATTTTGACATTCCCTCTTCGAGACAACCACTCTTTTTGAGTGTGAAATGACCTACCGTTGGCCCCAACACTCACCTCCGCCTCCCCTAGGTTTCAGCGATAAGGAAATCCTCCCCGGTGGAGGCCGGCTAGGTATTGGGTCTCCCCCACGTGACTTTCCCCTACTCAACTTTACTCTTGTTCGCGGACGGCGTTGCTCTCTCGAATTCGTCTTTTTTTTTCCTTTTGATTTTTTTTTTAAATCGAACTTTTCTGCGTATTGTTTACTTGCCCCCCATCCTCACACACTGCCTTTCTTTGGTTTGGGAAATTCTGACCTTTTTCCCTCCCTTTATTTACTGACCACAAGAACTAAGCCTTTCTCTTTGAGAGCGGGAAAAAAAAAAAGGCCTGTTTTTTTTGGTTTTGTTTCTTTTTATTCTTTTTTCCGGCCTACCCAACCTTGGCGGTGCCTTCAGCAGAGAAGCACGTGTTTTAGTGACTCTGCTTTTTTATATTGTTGAAGCCAGTGTGCTCTATAAAATTGCTAATAAGATTTTATTTAAGGCTAATTATATATGTGCACCTATTTGGAAAAAATGCAAATTATTGTGGAAAGTAAATGTCAAAAAGCGAATGCATAACTCGGGCTCCCATAAAATAACGTTTGGCTTAATTTCCCTAAACTAGCCGCAGATCTATATAGAGTTTATGGTAGGAAAGAGGTAAACGTTGGAGCAAACAAATTTGGGTTGAATTCTAGTCCTATTGCTTCTAGTCCTAACTGTAAGTAGGTTATTTAACTTTGCCTAAGAATGGGATGGAATAGTTCCCTTGCAATGAACACACAGTGCATGTGAAGCATTTAAATGTAACAAAAATTCATTTGATACCTATTGATACCTCTAAGAATTCAAATCTTCTAATGTCATTGAAAGATTAAATCCCTCTTTCCCCAGCATTTGTCTCCTATCCACATTTTAAGCAGTTTAAATAAAAGGTCATGTTTTTTAATACGATTACTTAATGGCTCTTAGTTGCTTAAAAATTATAATGACCTAAAGAATCTCAAGGCTATCTGATTTTAAATATTAAATAGAACAAAAATTATGTGCTGTGAATAACATTACTTGGAGTGTTAAGACTGTTGAAAACATTCAAAAGGTATAAAAAAAACTTAAATCTGACTTTTGTGGTGTTGGTCACTTGCAGAATGTACTTTTGACAGTAATGACATCATACCCAAATATTTGAGGTAGTTCTCTAAGAGCTTTTCAACTCAGTTACAAATATATAAATAGAACACTATTTCTACCATGAGAACTATTTCTCCAGAAAATGTTTTCAGAAAATATTTTCAGTGCTTATCGGTGTCATAAAGAATATTCTTTAGGGGGAAAACAAGCCGGCCTAAAAATAATTTTGAGTGCTTCAATTAAGTTTACTGTCCATTTCATTCAGATATAACATCTAGAATGTATCAACTTTTTAAAATGTGAGCTTAACATGGCATTGTAGCACTTAACATGTTTTTAAAAGCCAATATGCAGGTAAATATTTTTAGTCAGTACAGCTTATTTTCCTTTCCATCTTCCCACTTTAAGGGTGTTTGATTAAGATCCATGAAGCCCTCTCTGATTTTTTTTTTCCATTTTTCCCACGTAGCTCTTCTGATATTTAACACATTTTTTTGGTGTATATCTTCATCTCTATACTGGAAGCTTATTCTTGAACTCTGAACTCATCAGTAATTGTTGAAATGATGTCAGACCTGACTTAAACTTTGCAAGGGAGGTTTTATTAATGATATATGTTAGTAAGATGCTACTGAAGCACAGATAGCTAAGTCACTAACCATGGTCATATAACTAGTAAGTGAAAGATTGGAGTTTCTCCTCCTGAACTTTTCACTTCAGGTCTTGTATTTTCCGTCCAAACTACATGGGTAACATGACTGAGGTGGTTTTGAAACTTCTGTATCCAGTTACATATAGTAGACATATTTAAAAGTTACAGATTTAAAGGATATCTGTAAAAATGTATCTTACTTTATTTTCAGATGTGGAAACGTAAATTTTGCCAGAAGAACCAGCTGTAATAGATGTGGTCGGGGTAAGTATTTAAAGAAACTTTGGTAAAGATTGCATATAGATGATTTTTTATTTCTCCAGGCACATACTGCATTTTTCTATTTACAGAGAAAACAACTGAAGCTAAAATGATGAAAGCTGGGGGCACTGAAATAGGAAAGACACTTGCAGAAAAGAGTCGAGGCCTATTTAGTGCTAATGACTGGCAATGTAAAACGTATGTATTTGAAATAATTCTCCTTTCTTCCATAATGATATATCTAACCACTACTTGTTAATATTACCAATTTTTCAATTAGTTTCATTGATAAACAGAGGTAACCCTTAAATCTGATATATATATAATGATACATAACTAATAAATTCTTTTTTATAATGGTAATAGTAGTTGTTACTCTAATGGATTATGTATACCCATAAACAAATGCTTAAAACTAACATTCCCTGAAAGAGGAATGTGTGTTATTTAAAAGCACTGACACATTTTCTGTTAATGAAAAAACTCTCAAAAACTTTTGACCTCTATCATTGATGTGAAATGTAGCACAGAATTCTTTTTGCCTGTCCTACTTCCCCATCTTTTCTGTTCCATAGATGAATCAACTGTACAGAAGACAGTCTTATGTAAATTTCTAATACTATAGATACTAAGTTGGTTAATGTAGATTTTTCCAAGCAACAGATTTTAAATCAATGGGTTTTATATGCTGTAGAATTCATTGCCTAAAATGAGCCAGTAATTAACATTTGGAGGATATAGTGTTGTTCTCTTTTGAGATGAATTTGGAGACTGAGAAATTAGTAGAATCTTTAATTTACAATGATGTGTTTTTCCCTAAGATACCAAAATCTCTGTAGGTAATACCATGTTTTCATAAAATAACAAAGACACTCTTCATACAGTATAGCTCTTGATTTTCTGCTTAAGTAGTCCAGTCTGTTAGAAACTCTCTCTCTTCATACCAGTATATGTATTCTTTAGCAAACATTTCTTTATGATACAGTTTCATTCTAGTTTTCATTTCCAAGTTGTAGGGTGTGTAAATATTTGCTGGGGGTTTTTTTGGTGGTGGTTTTGTGTTTTAGATTATAGTTTACTAATTCTATATTTTTTACTTCTGAAGATGCAGTAATGTGAATTGGGCCAGAAGATCAGAATGTAACATGTGTAATACTCCTAAGTATGCTAAGTTAGAAGAAAGAACAGGTAAGATGCAGTCACATTCTAACTAACTGATTTTAAAAGAGAACTAAAAATTTAATTGCTAATCAAATCACCTTCTTCTTGAGTTTCTCAAAACCTCAGCTCTCTTTTCTGTCCTCTATATTTTCTGGGCTTTTTCCCCTAAGCCCTAAGGTTAAGTGTAACCTATTTACACATTGTGATGCCCAAACTTAAGTCAGAAGCTGAAGCTGCTTATAGATTGCAGTGCTGTTAGTCAAAATGTCGATGTCAAACTTGATATATCCAAATTGAAATCTTGATTTTGCTTTAGGATCTGACTGTTTCCTTGTCATTTATTTCTTATGGTTAATACCACCAACCATAGGCTTGTCACTTAAGCCTAAAACCTGGGTGTTTTTCTCAGTAACTGTTGCTGCTTCTCTCCTCTACCCCCAGAAACATCTTTTCTGTCACTACCAATGCAAAGTTGTTACAGCATCTTGGAAAAATAGTCTATATATACTCCCCTCGTGCCCAGTTGCAAACAGAGGTCTTCTTTATTTTTTCCTCAGATTTCAGATTGTGTAAAGTCATTTTGATTGATTTTAGGATGAAGTCAAAAGTTTTAAGTTCTAATAATTATAATCCTACATTTTCTATGTCCTGTTTTATGACTTTAACTAAAATGTCACTTTCACAAGACAAGAACTGAAGTCATCCAAGTTTATGTTTGATGCCTTCCCACTTTATTAATTATCTTTTTTCCATATTTCTGGCATCTTGACCGTATTCCCCTTTCCTCACTATAAATAATTACTGGTTGTTGAAATTGAAGGTGCGAACTAAAAATTAATGCTCTCCAGTTTCTCCTCTTTGTAATAAGGCAGTTTAAGGGTTCAAAGGAGCTGTTCTTAAGCATGGGACAAAATAGGTAAAAGAAACTTAGACTACCTCTGAAAGACTGCTTGCTTACCTCTGCATAATCCCATCAAATGACTAATAATTTACTTAGCCAGTCTCCCATTTTAGGGTTTGGGGGCTGTTTCTATTGTTTTTTTCGTTTTTTGACCTTTAAGGATCACTGCAGTAAAGCAGTCTTAATACATGTGGTGTTTATTCTTTCAATTTATTTTCTCGGGATAAAATATCAGAAATTGGATTAATTGTTCAAAATACAGAGTCCTGGAATTTTCAAATTAGTGTCTTAGTTCTTGCTTTGAAGTATATGTTACCTTTCTCCAGTTCCGTTGTTAAATCCTAATTTAGACTTGTTTGAAACCTCTATTTGATGCTTACTGGCTTTTTATATTTTACTGTGAGACAAACTTGAGAATACAGTCTTTGTAACACTTGCCAGGTTCTTGGTTGCTTTCATCTAAACTCACCTTTTTTGAAAGATTTATTTATGCATACAAGAACTGGATTGTAGGCCAGAGGTGGGGTGGGGGGTGGGGAAGAGCATTCACCAGAGACAGAGTGGGGAGCAGAACAGGCAGATCTCCTGAAGTACACTGTTCAGGGGAGCAGTGGACAAGGCAGGAGAGGTCTGCTGCACCATGTGGGAAGCTCCCTGGCTGGGAATCAAGCTCTTGCTGCAGTGGCTACAGATAGCTTCATAGTGCTGCAACTTAACCCATTGCACCACTAATTCATCTAAACTGAATTTTAAGATGAATAAAGTCCTTGAGAAAGCAATGCTGAATGTAAAAAGTGAAGTATGAGTCACTGTAACAGGTTGCAAGGGCAAATAGCTTATGTGAAGGCCTGAGACTTGGAAGAATTTAACAGTTCAGTGAACTACTTAGCTCTGGAAAACACATCAGAATTAGGCAAAGGCCCTGTAAATCATGGTGGGGAGATTATAATTCATTATACATATAATGGGAGTATATGAAGGATTTTTAACAAGAGAGTGACATGTAATTGTCTTTAAACATTGCTGGTTTGTTGAAAAAGACTGAGAAGGGTAGCAAGCTAGAAACTAGAGCACCAATTTTTACAATATTACCTGAAGAATTTTAAACCAATAGAATGAAGGATAGACACATAAGCCATAGCATTGAGTGCTCTTACTCACCTTTTAGTGAAAATAAGTTCTCATTTTTTCATGATAGTGAACTGTATTTCCCATGTACAGAGAAAAAGTTCATCAGGTAGATTTGTTGTTAGGGATTCACACAACATACCTTAATCAGTTGTCAGTAGTTTTAGATTATTTTTCTGTGGCATATGAGAGATCATGTGAACAGTTTTGTATTTGCAACAGTACTGAAAATAATTTTACTTTACATACTTACAGAAAATTACTTACATAAGTTACAGTTTCACTTTCTGAATCTTACTACATTTTATTTTTTAGCTCTTCATATGTGCCATGTCTTCTTTCATTTATAGATTACTAAATGAACAAAGAACTCTACAAAAATGCATTTGGATTTTTTCTATTTTTAAAATTTTTCTTGAGGTATATTTGACATAATAGTTTCAAGTATATAGCATAATGATTCAATGTTTATATATATCGCAAAATAATTACCACAATAAATAGCTAACATCCATCACTATACATAGTTAGAAAATTTGTCTTTCCTTAGGAAGAGAACTATTAAGATCTCTTTACTAGCTACTATCAGATATGCAGTGTGGTATTATTAACTTCAATCTCCATAATAATATATGTATGACTTAGAGCTGAATTTTTTAATTTGACCTGCTTCTTCACCCATTTTTGCCCTCCACTGTTATGCTGCCCGATCCTATCTCTAATAACCACCAATCCGTTTTCTGTATGTATTAGCTTGTCTTTTTTTTTTTAACATGTGTGCGAGATCATGTAGTATTTGACTTTGACTTATTTCACCTTAACTTAATGCCCTCAAGGTTCATCCATGTTGTTGCAGATGGCAGGTTTTCCTTCTTTGTGGCTGAATCATGTTCCATTGCTTATGTGTGCTACAGTCTTTGTCCATAAATTCATTGTTGGACACATAGGACTCCATGTTGGGATTATTCTAAATAATGCTGCAAAGATCCTATCAATTTAAAAATAGTTTTATGTTCCATGTATAAATAGTGCAGTTTATCAGGCATTTTTCTGTGCTGCTGGTGTAAAGACTGCATTTTGTTTTTTCATGTGTGAGTTTCCCGTCTAGATTCTGTGGAGTTTTTGTTTTTTGTTTTTTAAGATTTTTTTTTTTAGTTTTAACCTGATTGTAAGTATTTTGAAGTTTAGATCTTTACTCTTATTCATCTCTTAAAATTTGTTATCCGTTTTCATACTTTAATCTCAGGATGTACTAATATTGAATATATCTAGAGAAAAAAATTACTGAGTCGCTTCTTTCCAGTGTTTGTAATCCAAAATTAACATTGAATATGAACTGTTTTCTTGAGCAGAACATATACCAATTTGTACTTGTTTCTGTATTTTTATATTTGATACTCTGAAAAACTAGAGCCAAGGTTTTAATAAGGGAAGGTTGTTTTGGTAATTAAATGCATTACATTCATATATTATACACACAGAAACAAAAGAAAGTACTGTTATTATAATTGGAGTGCATATTGTCTCTGAAACAAGGTAGGAGGAGGAGGAAAGGGGTAATGTGCAAATATTCCAAGGATAAAAACTGATACATTGCAGTTTTCACTGGTAAAGTATTAATGAAAATAAGAAAGGATAGTATAGTAATGTGATTTTTTTTTCCTTAAAAATTTTATTACATTGTTAAATTTATTACATATCTACTTTTTTGTGGCTCTTTTGAAATGACGATAGGGTGATTTTTTTTTTATGCTTGTGATTGACAAATTTAAAGTCATAAATCCTAAATTTTTTTAAATGCTTTTTTATTTACAATTTTAGTCAACTTTTGTTAGTTCAAGAGATTCTTTTCTTGGAGATCACTGCCCTTAGGTGCTGGTATTGCTCTGGCATGTATGAAGCAGTTAAGGTGGCTTTGCTCTGAATCTTATACCTCTTATTATTTTTTTCAATTGGAGCTTTATTCAGAATGTCTTGTCTCACTTTCTCTAAAATTAACTCATTTTAAATTCTTTTAAAACTTGGTTTTACATAGGTTTGAGAAGGTATTAAAGTCCAACTATATTCCATATATTGCCTGTGTCATACCCCAGGATATTGTGAAATCCAGAAAATCTAAAGTGTAGCCATTGGAATTTACCAGTTAAGGTTGCTGATTGTGAGACTGTTCTCTAGTAATTTTTTTAAAATATTTCAATATGCTTTTTGAAAAACTAACAATTTACTAGATGGATAAGCAACTGTCATTGATAAGGTTTTCTTTTCCTCCATTGTCTGGAGATGATTTGGACATGTTTTTGTCATTGTAATTATTGGCTTAGGATAACAATTTATGCCTCCCTTTTTTAGGATATGGTGGTGGTTTTAATGAAAGAGAAAATGTTGAATATATAGAAAGAGAAGAATCTGATGGTGAATATGATGAGGTAAGCTATGCATTAGTGTGCAGGTTGAGTTACTAAATGCCAAGGAGAATTTTTTAATGTATCTAATTTCTGTAAGTACAGTTTGAGCCTCAGCAGCTTCCATTTTGTAGAAAGTCATAATTGACAAATATTGACATAACTAACTTAAAATCTGTATTGATTTAAATATATAAAAGGAATTTCTTAGGGGAAAAGGATTAATTTTATACATTTTCAGTTGACAGAGCTATAATGAAACTTTTTTCTAGTTTGGACGTAAAAAGAAAAAATACAGAGGGAAGGCGGTTGGTCCTGCATCTATTTTAAAGGAAGTTGAAGATAAAGAATCTGAGGGAGAAGAAGAGGATGAGGATGAAGATCTTTCCAAATATAAGTTAGATGAGGTAAGTATTTAATTTCCTTGTCCAATTTCCCCTTTGTCTTATTTGACATAACACATACTGTAAATATTTTTGACAAAATATGGCCCTTAGGATTTTAAGTTGTTAATTACTTGTTCTCATTAAGGTTTTGAACTGCTCTCTAAGCACAGATCGGCCTCTGGAGAAACAGCAGTGACTGAGATAGAACAACCCTTATCTTAGTGGAACTTAAATTCTAGAGGGGAAGAGACAAATGAAGATAATTTAGATAGCAGTAGTGTTACGAAGACACGTGATGTAATAGCACATCATTTAGCTAAATGAAGCTTTTAAGAAACCATATTTGTCTGGCCTGTGTTTCAGAGTGATTGTGATCAATTTATTAGTGGTCAACTTACTGAGGTAATTGGGAGACATAATGAATTTCCAGAGTTAGGGAGACTACCTAAAGGTTTAATTTAGCAAAGAAAAGCATAAAGTTTTCAACTAGACTGAGAGAAATGAATTTAGGGACTTTAAAGGAGTGAAACTGAAAATTCTTCACAGCCTATTCACTGAAATTGAGTACAACTTCCAGGTTTATGTCTTGAAATGTCTGGGACAGTTATCGAGTTTCTTTAGCTGAGATGAAGTAGTTGTACTTAGATTTCAAGATTGAGAATGAGTTTGCTGAGCTGTAAGTGATATCATATAACCCTGTGGAGATACCCATACACAGAACTATTTATCTTTCCTAGAATTTAACACTGATATCCTAATATCTAAATGTCACGGACTCTGAATTTTTGTTAGGATGAGGATGAAGATGATGCTGACCTCTCAAAATATAATCTTGATGCCAGTGAAGAAGAAGATAGTAACAAAAAGAAATCTAACAGACGAAGTCGCTCAAAATCTCGATCTTCACATTCACGATCTTCATCAAGCTTATCCTCCCCCTCAAGTTCAAGGTCTAGGTCCAGGTAAACGGGTACAGGTCAAGGGTAACACCAGTCAAAATGTCAGTATCTAACTTCTTTATTTATAAATTTTGTTTTTCTTGACTTAACTGAGCTTTCCTTTTTATTTTAAAGGTTTCATTTGAGTTGTCTTGTAAAAGATACTTTTTCTACCTTAGTGGTACAAAATTATCTCCTATTTTCAAAAATAACATAATTTATATGTGACCGAAAGTCCATTTTAGTACCAGGCCTTTTATTAAATTAGGCATTAAAAGTTAAATTAATCATTACATACATAAAATGATATTTAATTACCTAAATAGTTTACATTTAGAAGCTATTAAGTGAATAAAATGAAAATTTTTGTTTTTACTGATAGTAATAAAGGCAAGCACAGAAATTTATTAGACATTAAATCACTGTTACAGTGTTTTAAGCATTAACTTTGGCATAGGAATTCTGGATAAAGGAGCAAATCAGCCATATTCTATTGGCTTAGTGCTTTTAATTTTGAGATATTCAGAAATAAGAGGTTTTAATTGACGTATTTGAGCACTATTTTGATAGTAATATAAAATTTTTAGATATTTTCTGGTTTTGTAGTCAACAATAAAAGTAAAATTTTACTCATTGTTGCCTTGAAGAATTCCTATTCGTAGTTAAGTGAAATGGGCAGTGAGTTTTAATGGTATAAAATATTTTTATATTAATATTTAATAGAATAACATATTAGCTACTTAAATTTAAAGGTAGATCATTATATATTGAGTATTATAAAACCTGACAAAGCTCAAAAGACTATAAAGATAGTAATTTTAAAGTGAAATATGATGATCCTTTTCTATAGGTTACTTAAGGAGAAATTAAAAGTGTAAATTAGATTAATAGATGAATTTTATTTCATTGGTAATTTTTAGAATTAAAACTACTATACATCTTTTCACATTTTTCCAGTAATATAATTATGTAAATCAGTGAAGGGTTGTAAATTTATTTTAATTGTCTAAGCTTTGAGTGGCAGGAAAAATAGAGGCTAAACAAACGCATTCCAACATTTAAAGCTTCCTACTAAGCCAGAGACACAGGAATAGAGATTTTATAAGAGAAATTGATAAAAACAGTTCAGAGAAGTTAAATATAAACTGCAGTGTTAAGTATTCCTGGATGTCTAAATCCTGCTTGACTTTAACTGAGCATAAATGTTCACTGCTGAAAAAGTGTTAATGTTAAGTGGTTTTGTTTGTACAATTTTGAGTAACTTTTAGAGTAATTTAGACAGATTTGTAAAATGATAGTGATTATTTCTTGGAATTGTTTTCAATTTTGGCACAAATTATTAAAATAGAATAAAAAATGTTTTGTTTGTTGACCTTCAAATCTGTTTTGAAAATGTCTATCTCAAAAGAAGTTTTTTTTTTAATATGGAAATAAACTTTAATGTACATCTTTCTTTCAGTGTTCATATCTCAAAGTCCAGTGAAGTTGTCCTGGAAAAAAAATTCCTTCCATGTTGTTCCAGGTCCCGTTCAAGAAGTTCTTCCAGTTCGCAGTCAAGATCTCGTTCCACTTCCAGAGAACGTTCGAGATCTCGTGGGTCGAAATCAAGGTGAATGAGGTAGCATCTCTCTGTAAAGCAGAGAGAAAAAAAATAAAGGCTACAGAAGGTGTTGCTGCTTTTTTTCCCTCTTATTTTGCTTCTACTTGTCAATTTTATTTTAGCATTAGAAAACTAATGCACTTGTCATCAGCTTAATTTTCTCACTGTGAGATGATGTTTCCATTGCGAGCAGTGTGCCAAGACATTCCCATGATTGAATTAAGGTGGTTGTTTTGAATTATACAAGGTTTGTTACTTCTATGCTGAAATGTGATGAGATGGGAAGATGGAGCCAAGTTTCATCAATCTCTAGTACATTGAAGTTATGTGTGCAATGGTAGTTTAAATAAAATTAGAGATGCACAAATGAAAAGTAAAGGTTAACCTTTTTTTTTTTTTTTAAGAGCTATCCATCTATACATACAAGCTAGGGTACAGGCCAGAAGCGTGGGGCGGCGAGAGGGTTCACCAGAGACAGAGCAGGGAGCAGAACAGGCAGATCAGAAATACACTGCTGAGGGGAGCAGCGGGCGAGGCAGGAGAGGTCCGCCGCACCATGTGGGAATCTCCCCGGCCAGGCGTCGGAACGCATTGCGTGCTGCCAACAGCTGCACAGCGCAGTGCTCAACCGCTGCGCCACCAGGGAGGCCCTAACTTCATTTTTAAAAGGAGAAAAATAAACCTGCTTCCAGCAGACTATTTTGCATGGCAGTTGTTTCATTACTAGCAAACAATTTTGCCATTATTTCAGATAGTTTCTGGAAGGTTTTGTGCATATTTCCATTTTTTTTAACATTACACAGAATATTATGAACAGTATATGTAAAAAAGATACTTAAATTCCACAAACGAAATCAGGATGTATGGGTGGGTAGTCTAGGTAGGATGTGGTCTTAAGAGTAAACTTTATTGTTAATTTCATTTAGTCAGTTCTGCAGAGGGAACCATAATGGAAAGAAGCAAAACTGTTTTTACACATGTGACTTTTCTGACCGTAGTTTAAATATGCTACCTCTATTTTTAAGTTAATTTGTTGATAATCTATTTTAGGCATCAAACATGGCTAAGAAAATTAACTAAAATTCCACTTGTGTAGAATTTAACACTTAAGGGTTTTTAATAGCTCTTCTTGTGAAAATAATTACACAAGAGTATATTAGAGCCAGTCTGCAGTATTTGAGGACAACTGCAAAAAAAGAATGATATTGCACACTTACTAATACCAAATTGAGTAAATGAGTTCATTGTTATTATGTATTATCAATGTCTTAGTTCTTTTATTTGAGTGCTTCTTAGGTGAAGATCCTTAAGTCCTATTTCCCTTTGGGAAGCACTATAATTAAGCTTTACAGAACAGCCTTCATACTCTTCCCATTTTTTTTTTTAATATGCTTACAACTTTCCAAAGAATTCTCCTTTTGGGCTTTCTTGATTTTATTTCAAGCCCAAAGGTGAATTTTTTGGGAAGTTTGAGCTAAATTCCTTCAGCCAAAATACGTAAATGAAGAAAAAAATTTGCACTTAAGCATTTGCAGTTGCTTCTACCTGAAACATGTGAATGTCAACACTTCATATTTCATGACTGGTGATCCTTCATAAAAAGAAGTACTGTTAATATAAAGCAAGTTTTAAAGTTATTCATTTTATTTTTCTTTTGAATATTTAGCAATTTTATAGTTACTGTTCTTTCTCATTCCTGTTCCCATCCTTGCTCTTTTGATAGCAATTTAATGAGTAAGTTGCATAATTCCACCAGAAATTGTTGTTTCTCCTCAGGAAGTGGGATATAAGAGACAAATTTTTCCCCTAAAGGAGGGATACATTTTCTAATTATAAAGGCATACAAATGCAGTTGCTTGTTGGCTTGCTATTTTCATGTAATATAAAATGAAACTTTTGGAAGTTTTTTCAAAAAATGAATTTAAAATTTGGCTTTAATATATTAAACTGGCTTTCAATTATCAGTGATGAACACTTAAAATTAAAAAAAGAACTGAAGTTAAATTGTATGTATTTAAGTAGAATTGTTTTCATTGTTGAACCAGAAGTCCTCTCTTGAGTAAGCAGTAAGTACTCCTTCTTACAAAATTTTCATAGTTATAAATCCTATTTATTTTGGAGCTGTCTGTTAACGAAATGATTTACCTTGTTTCTTCTTTTAATGAAATGTTTGATTTGTTTCTCAATCAATGAAGATCCAGCTCCAGGTCCCACAGGGGCTCTTCTTCCCCAAGAAAAAGATCTTACTCAAGCTCATCATCTTCTCCCGAGAGGAACAGAAAGAGAAGTCGTTCTAGATCTTCTTCATCTGGTGATCGAAAAAAAAGACGAACAAGATCACGGTCACCCGAAAGGTTTGGGTTTCTGTAGAATAAGAATGGGTGTTCTTACGTGTGTTTAATAGATTCACGAAACTTCCTAGTCAAGGATCAGATTTTCGTTATTGCCGTTGTTTGAACTTTAAATTGTACTTTTCAACTTTGAACTACAAAAAAACAGATTACTTTGTTTATCCTGTGTGCTTTGATCAGGTTGTTTAGAAAAGCTATAGGTCAAACCACTCTTCCACTCTCTGATCATTTTATTGTTTAAATTTTTATTTTCATAAATAATTATAGCCAATTCTTGGTTATTTCTGTTTTTTAAGATTTCAGTTCAGAAACTGTTGATATGATTTATAGGTTGATTTTATATGTGTTTATGCTATTGATTTTACATTAAGTATTAGAAGTCATGGTATTCTAGAGCATCTGACTTTAAAAATTGACTATTTCAGATCATTAGAAATTGTCCTCATTTAAATATATGTAAATGCATTTCCACAGCAAATTATTGTCTCATGCCCTTTATAAAGAAGTTGTTTTTGTAGCTAATACATTTTTCATCTTGCAGTCTGAGTCCATTTTTTGAGAGAAAGACCTTAGGTTACTTAATCTGTATTTACATTTTTTAAATTTGGAGAGTGCAAGTGTCATGTCATCCTTTTCAGCGAAAGGCTAATTGATAACTCATTTTCACTAATTTTCTCTTGGGTTCTCAATGTCTAAATATATAGTCATTTTAATGGCTTCTTTTGTGATCTTTGCAAGTTTTCCATGTCCTTTCCACTTACGAAAGTAAAAATTAGGTAAAATCTGATTGCTGCTGGGTTCAGTGGCAGGGTCACCTCATGATTCCTACTTGTACAAAATAATTTGTTGTTACAAACTTCTTCACATTTTGTAGTTTAGGTATTAAGGTATCACACTAGTCTTGTATCTGTGTATTTGTTTCTTTGTAAAAAAAAATTATTCAATAATTGAGTCAAATTATTTCTGTTGCTTTTTTACCACTTCTGCAAGTTTTTACCTTAGCCACATATAATCCCCTTAGTTTGTTGTCATCTAAACTTAATGAACATGTTCTCTATTCCATAAGCCAGGTGATTGCTGAAAACACTAAACAACCCTGAGCCCAGGGCCAACCCCTCGGAACACCACTACTTTACCCAGGTTAATATATTGACTTACTCATATTAGCTGCATGAATATAGCCCTATAACTAATTGTACAATCATTTTCTGTGACTTAAATTTCCAAGCCATAATTATTTATGATATGTATTCTCATACACAGTCAGAGGCTTTGCTGTATCATCGTTTTACATATAGACTTATACACTGTAGTGTGTCAAAATTGGATATAGTCACATTTCCATTACCAAGTTTACATGGCTTTGTTGTATTTTATCTGTAAATGTACATATTTTTGCAAGGCTTTCCTCTGTTAAATAATTGAGAGGTGGCTATATCTTGAAATGGGATAATTTTTAATTATAATTTTGAATCACAGAACTGCTGGGCTCACATACAAAGCCTAAATACTAGTTATTTTTATATAAGTATGTTTATATCTTTGATTTTAGTTATTTCTTTGCCAGCATAATTTTATATATTATCACAAGTCTTACAGAATGATTCCTAGTAGCTAAGTTAAGCTCACTGAATTACCTGCTTTCTTCATTATGTCTTGCAGGCACCACAGGTCATCTTCTGGATCATCCCATTCTGGTTCCCGTTCAAGTTCGAAAAAGAAATAATGTATTAAATATACATCTTTAAAAAAAAAAAAAAAAAACCAGTACCGTGCATGAAGCATATTTTTTAAGAAGTTGGTGTCTTACTTGGTCAGAAGTGCTAAATCTTCTAGTAGAGGTGCATGCCTTTCATTGCTTTCCAGAACAATACAACTGTGTTTTTTTGTGAAATGAAAAGTAAATAGTATTTTAAGCCATAATGTTCCAGAATAGATGCGCTATTTATCATTCATCTTTACAACTGTTTGTTTCATTTAATACCATCTCAGCTATAACAAAGTAATTTGTTTACTAATTTGAACTCTTGTTTTTCTCATTTCCAAATATGAACTGTCTGTTCAGACAGGATTGCCTAGGCTTGCCTGAACTTTGGGCATGGAGACAAGACTGGTAAAGATGTTGAAAACAATTTCTTTATGTTAATCTGGGAAATGGAGCCAACCTTTTTATGTCAACCTATGTTCAAAGTTATTCTTAGCAGAAAATCGGTTAAACTAGTAAAACAGTCAGTGGACAATTCTTTAATTTGAATTTTTTTTATGCTAAGGGTGCCTTAGAATCATCCTTTCTCTTTTATCCAGTTTTACTTTTTGCACCACCCACATCTAGTGTAGAAAAACCTTGTGAATTGCAAAAGGAAAAAGATACACTTATTTCTTCCTTTCTGATCCATGATTTTGAGCAAGAAAGTCTAACAGTTCATCTTTTCTCTACTGTTAGGTTGTCTGATGAGAAAAACATCGTATTTCAGAGTGTTTTTCCTGATATTTTAAGACACTTGTGTGCAGTAGCCTCATCACATAGAATAGGGTAAACAAAAGCTATGTCATACTTACTGGGGAATGAATTGGTGAAAGCTTCTGAAATATATCTCTTTGTATTAAAGACCAGTAGAGACATTGTGAATTTAAGTGAACATTTACCTTGAGCTGTTTGACTTTAAACACTGCATAAAATTTTATTCTGAGTAATGAATGCTTGTTTCTCTTGTAAGCAGAACCTAAGTTCTGACTTAAGCAGAAATAATTTTTATTCTTGTTCACTTGAAATTACTTATGGCTTAAAATACTTGAAGCGTTTGTTTTATTTCTTAAAATCTGGTCACTCCAGCTCCATTTTGTGTCTGGTTTAAAAACAAAAAGATTTCTCTTAACAGTGTCTACAGTGACAAAGCAAGGTAAGTATATTAAGGAAAATCGACAGTTGTGCTTGGGGACTTTTTGTCATGGGGATTAGTGCCCACTTTTCCTTGTTTTTTTCCCCCTCCCCTTAACAATTAATGTCTACTGCAATTAAAGATTAAAGCATTTAAAAATACATAGTAGACAAAACAAATTGTTTTTGTTTCTTCTAAAATTTGTGATTTTTCTCAACTGAACTAAAGATGAAAGCAAAATATGTAGAAATATTTTGATATTTTTACAATGAACTTCCCCTTGTTTTTTTTGTCTTAATTTTCTTTGCTACATTTACCATAGGTTGCACAAGAACTTTTACTCTCTTGTAATTGTGCCTCAGACTTCTTGAAAGTCCACCTTCTAAATTGCCCAGATGATCTTCTAGATTCTACATGTTACCATTGGTTTATTCTTGTGCTTTCTGTATTTAAAACTTTGGCTGTACTAAACAAATGCAAGGTTATAAATTTAGCTAATAGTAGTTTACAGACAATTCAAATGATTATGATTTCATTTGGTTTTGACTAAGCTGTAATAGTTCATTTCATAAAGGAAATGATGCTGTAGACAAATGTAAATAAAGCCTGTGAGTCAAGCATCAAGTGGTGTTTGTTAGAAATAAATTAGAATTTTTAAACTCTGGTTTAATGTTTATTTTAATCTAATTACAGTTTTGTTGCCTTTTATTTCACTTTTAAACTTTATATTCACTTATCCTTTATATCGTATTTGCATATATAAGAGCTTTCTTTAAAGTACTATAAAACCAGAATCAGTATAATCTTGGGTGCTCAAAATTTTTTGACCTTCTCTCCCCCCCCCACAGAGTACCCAAATTGTGTGACTATTTCTTACCACAGTACATACATTTTTTCATGTGGTAAAATGTGGTACACCATAATGTGCTTTCTGAATTAAAACTCATAGCATTCAGTTGCTCTCTATTTTAACTGCTAGGTTTTCTTAAATTTCCATTTGGAATCCTTGTCTAAATAATATTGAATAATGTCTTGTAATAAATACCCAAATTTAGGGGAAGCTCTCTTCAAAAAGACCCACCTCTAGGCACAATTAGGAAGGTAAAACAAGTCTCTTCTCCCTAGCATCTCATTCATATCCACTAGTGTCATAAACTTTGGTACATAAATGGGGAAATTTTTCCACTCTGCTTCCTGTTTTTAACCTAGTAGCTAAAAAAGTTTTTTAATAGAAATGACCTTTTCGTTTAATTGACCTGTAAATATTATTTCCTTTCTTATTTTTGGAAAAATGGGATGATGGCTTTAATTAAAAAGACAGTTTAATATATATAATAAGTGGTTTGCGGGCATTATCTAATTATTTCTGTTGTTTTTGCATACTATTGTATATCTCTATTTTTGGAAAAGGATGGTTCAGCTTAAGGAAATTAAAAACCTGCCGAAGGGAGCTATAGGAGTGGCTGACTGGGTACTTATCCCAAGTCTAGTAGCATATTTCATTATTACCTTTTAAGATCAACCAAATAACATGTTTCAAAAGATAAATGTTAGGTCAAAATCATATGATTTTTTTTTTCCACCTCAATATTTGATAAAAAGATATTCAGTCATTTAAGAGGTACATAGGGAGACAGACATACTAATTTGGAATAACATTAGATTCACAGAAAAGTTGCGAGGGTTGTACAGAGTTACAGTGTACCCCCAACAGTGTCAACATTGTTAACAATTTATAATCCAAATTTTATTTGAATTTCACCATTTTTCCACTATTCTGTACCAGAGCTAATCTAGTTTAAAACATTGTGATTAGTTTTCATGGCTCATCCGTGGTCTGATAGTTTTTCTTTCTTTGCTTTTGATGACTGGCAAATAGAGGAGCTCTGGCTGAGCAGGTTTCATATATAGAATGTCCCCAATTTGGAGTTCTCCTAATTTGTCTGGGGTTATGGGTATTTAAAAAATATACCACAGAGGAAACGTTCCTTTCTCACCACATTTTATTGTGTATATGATAATTTTTTAAATGATTCACAAAATATATTTACTTTCTTCATTACTACATGTTAGTTCAGAGTTATAGTACTTAAAGCTTGTCACAGTAACCTCTTGACTCAAGTCAGTACATGGTATCTATATGCCATCACAGGATTTAGCCTTCATCACTTAGTTATAGTAGGATTTGCTCAAATTCATCGCTGTATTTAGTATTTTTCCCATAACCTACTCTTCCTTGAAATCAACTTACTAAATAAAGCCTGCCTTCAAATTATCACTGGGGAAATTAAACTCCATCTCCTATGGAGGAAGCCTATTTACTCATTTGGGATTCTGTAAGGTTTCTCTCTTTCCCATTTATATTTGTGTGAATTCATAAACGTTTATTCTTTAAGTTATAGCCCAGTGTTATTTGTATTCAAATTGTTCCAGCTTTGGCCACTAGGAGTTCTTTCAGGTTGACATCTGTGTCCCTTGAATATTTCTGTTCTCAGGTAGAAAGGAAAAGTAGGTGACAGGATGGGAGAACTATAGGAGACGAGCTATCAGTAGGTGAGGTGCAGAGATCTAGAATCCTGGGGGAGACAGAGGACTTTGATAGATAGGAGTATGACTATCAGGAGGGATCCATCAGTGTAGTACTAGAATCAAGGTTGTAGTTACTAAGAGTGACCATAAATACTAATGTTTGGCCAGGCACTTGAAATACATGGTTACTTACCTGAGGGTAGAGAGTTGTGGCATTACCCAGATAGAAAAGCTAACCGTGTAATAAGTAAATAGTTCCTAAATGTCTGTAAGCAAAATAAAAATTTCTAGCATAAGAAAAATTGAATAATCAGGTAAATTCCCAAATGATTTAGTGGATGACTAAAATATTCTTAATAGATGACATACAAGGCAGTATAAAAACCTGGATTTGAAGCTAAACATGTGAAGCAACCCCTTTCCAATATCCGAAGATAATGGGGAAACATAATTTTTTTTATGGAGCAATAGTCTGATAAAATGGTAAGAATCAGTCCTACCTGAATGAGAAGGCCAAAACTTAGAGTTGAATTGTCCCAAAGGATAAATTTATAGATCAATAAGGTGAACTAATTTGCAAAGACTCAAGGTTCATTCAGGTTTTTAGGGAACCAAAAATACTGTGGTGGAAAAACTTGGGAGAATAAAGAAACCTCATAATTCTGTCCATATTAAATTGAATCACATTGAACACTGGCTGAAAATGAGTTAAGTTTGTGTTGGCTTCAACAGTTCTGTGTCTGCCCCCAAAGTGAAATAATCTGTGACCTATTAGTGAGGTTACACAGGCTAAGTACATCCAATGAGAAAGTACTGTGAAGTTGACCTTAATAGATGTGATCCGATAGATTAGCAGTGGTACTTGATTTCTATATTTTTGTATTCTGGGTTCAAAATAACTGATTTGTTTTGTTTATTTCATGCTATCTTTGACCCTGAGGGTGTTCTTTGTACCTGGCATTAATTACACAGCAAATACTGGCTTGTTTTTAGCCTCCCTTCCTGTGTCTTCAGATATTTCATATATACTAATGCTTAAAGCTTATTGCCTACCTACTCCCTATAATAGCAGTAGCCATAGCTCTACCAATTGTGTATCTCCTCTTAAATGCCAATTTCACAAGATAGAGCAGTTAGCAAACTTAAGTCTCAAGAAAAAATGTCACTAAGGGCAGAGCACTAAAATCTGATACATTAAGACTGTCTCTATGATCTAATTAGTGATTAGAGGATAATATTCATATTGAAACAGTAGTAAGAATGATGACCAATTTGTCAGAAGCTGTGCAAAACCAGAAGATGGTGCAGGAGCTTTAAAAGTATCTAAACAGCCCAGTTTTCTGTATTCTCTGTACTCTTTGAAGAATATAGATGAAATGCCATCTTTTGGTTGAAGAAAATACTGAGGTGGAAATTGGGGTCTACACAATACCACAAAAAAAAATGTTAGATGTGTGAATAAAGGTTTTCTCAGTCTTTAAAAGGTATAAAGCCACTGGAATATATTGAGACCAATGTATAAAAAACATACAGCACATAGGTTAAAACAAGAAATGGAAGTGTGCTTTGAAAAGGTTGGATGTAAAGTGTTCTGTGTTTTAAAGGTATTCTTAAGCTGTGATAAAACCTCAAGTAACCACTGAATGTGAGAGAGAAGGTTAGAGAAGGAAAAATTATAAATCCAGAAGGAGGCAGAAAAAGGAAACAACAGTAGAAAACATAGGGTTGTAGGTCTAAACTATACCATACTGATGATTTGCATTAAATGAACATCCCCAGTTGTAAGGCAGTGGTTATCACTGGATAAATGACATGATGCAGCAGACCTTTTCTGCCTTGCCCCCAGTGGTCCCCTCAGCGGTGTATTTCAGTCAGTCCGCCTGTTCTGCTCCCCACTCTGTCTCTGGTGAATCCTCTCACCCTCCCCACACCTCTGACCTACCCCCCAGTTCTTGTATGCATAAATAAATCTTTAAAAAAAATCTAGGGAGTAAAATGCAACTACTAAGAACCTTTGGGGAATTCATTAAGTCCTCATATAATCATTTAAGCCTAATTACCTGAGATATTTTCAAGGAGAAGAAAAAAGTCTTGAATACCAATACTAGGAAGGTGTCTCATAATAGGTTATTAATTATAGAATTCAAATAAACATGAATCTGATATTTGCCTTTCTACAATCAATAGGTGAATTGTCAATATTTTCACCCACATAAAAATTGAACAATATTTTCCTTTTAGACAAAAAATGATCTTAGTTCCTTGATCACTCAGAGTGGCAACCAAAGTTGTTAAATTTTCCAGACTGAGCTGAACAAACATCATGCTTATAAGTTTTCAGCTTGATGCCCTGTGAGGTGTGTCACATTTTACATCTCGAACTCACAGAAAAGTTGCTCTGAGAAAAATACATGACCAAACCAAATGATGTTTAAAAGATGCAAAAACAGAGCTCCACCACTAAACTATCAACTTTTTGATCAAGTCTTCACGCCCAATACAGTGCAATTGTCTCCTGACAAAACGTACATCAATTCAAACCTAAGAAGCCAAACACATTTTAAAAAAGAAATAATCCCAAGTGCGAGCCAAGTTTACAGGCCCAAGCAGATTCTAAGTCACTGTTCAGGATACCAGCTCCATCCCCTTTGATGCTAAAAACTGAAAAGTGGAAAAATCTAAATCCCGTATTATGATTCTTAACAAAGAAAATATACAGGAGACCAGACTGAATTACCCAAGTGTCCATCGTTAAATGATGATACTTCTATGAACATACATGCTTGAGATAAGATCAAAAATGAAAAGCACAATGAATGCTAAGCTATTATTTTTAAAGGTATAATAAAAGTTGAGCTTTTTTTTTTTACAGTTGCCCAAAGAACTTGTTCAGAGATCCTGCCTGTATTCAGCTTGACTAGCACAAATATAAACTGTATAGTGTCAAAGTATTCTTTTGCTCAATTCCTAGGCGGAGCGGTCACATGGATGTGGCCGGGAGTGGTTGCGTGGAAACAGACGACCCCATAGACGGGGGAAGGGCCGCATATATGCAGAATGGCTGCGTGTGTGCATGTGTGCACGACCCCAGAGACCGCAGGGAAGCCCAGGTGTGCTCAAAATTGTATTTTCCACTTCACCTCAGCCTAGATACCTGCTTGATGTGAACTGTTAGGAACTTGACTCTCAAATGGGGGTGTTTCAACCTGCATCTTCCAGTGTGGAAAAGTAAGCCAGGCCTTCTGAATTGATTCACTGAAGAGGACAGATCTTGGGGCTAGCATGCTCTATTTTCTGAATCCTCTGGGCTCTTCTTCGAGGCAGATATCATGAAAAAACAGTGATATAATGCCACCAGGATCAGGTTTGAAAATTGAATACTGCATTTCTGTTGTTTTTACTGAAAATGAAGCAGCTAAACTTTAATCCAAACAGTAATCTCTTAGGATCCTTCATACTTCTGAGATGACTGTTGTTCATACTATTTGTGTTTATTTGTATCCAGCTTTCGAATTTGACTAATTTCTAGTTAATTGTCTCATGTCCGAATCCCTCTTAGATTATGGAATGGGTAGAATCAGTTCTACTTTGTATTGACACAGAAATCATTGTTTTGGACCAGGGGTGAAAAAAAAAAGTTCTGCAATATTTTAAATAGCATCCAGAAAACTTGTTTTAGTTTCTTAGATGATTGGAAGTTTAGAAATAATGTAATTAGAGTCTTAATTACAAAGCAGCCAGTTTTATTTCCTGGTATTTATTAAGTTACTGCCACCTGATTTTTCAGTCTGAGAGTGCCTCGAACAAGGGATTCAGATACTATTTATCATCTAGCTAGCTAGCTCATTACTCATTGGTGCCTCAAACCAATCCTAGGAGAGGACATAAATTGACTTGCACAAGAAGCTCAGAGTTGGGAAAGGACTCTTGCTCCCTAAAATTTGATGTGAAGGAAATTTGACTTGGAGCTAAAACACAAAGTTTGCTGGCAAGAAAAAGATACTGAAGTCTCCAAAGGGAGGTGCACTAGAAAGGCAGTGCCCATTATGTGTTTGCAACTGGCACTCATTGTGGGGTCACTGGATGGGATCAGCCCAGGGACCAGCCACCCTGAATCTGGGGTAGGCTTTGGTCAATAGGTGTTGAGCTTCCATGGGATCTCAGTGGACATGTTCAGACCCAAGCCTGAAATAAGTGAAATTCAGTCCAGCAGGCATGTGACTGACAAGAGGACAAAGTTACTGGACTCTTCAGAAGCAGCAGAGAACATGAGCTGATCAGACTTCTTTTTGCCTCTTAGCATTTGAAGTCTCCCCCATTTCATAGGAGCTGAAACAGGCCCCAGGATTCTTAGAAGTTTGAGCTGGATAACTAAGGCTCAAGTGGGAAATAGATACTTTCTGTTGATAATATAGAAAATGGAGCCATTTATTGGGGAAAGGAAGGAAACATCATCATACATTTACTCTGAACCAGTGAAGACTTGCAGTTTAGCAACGAGACTGGAGTCCCCTCCCCTCCATCCAGTAACTTGGGGTGGGGGGGGGAATGTCTATGCACATTCCAGAGTAAGAGAACACCGATGTTACTAGTTTAGATCCTTTGTCTCAAATTGCATACCTTTTGATTATAAAACTTGTCCTATCTTACTTAACCACATAATCTTCATCCAGTTATTTTTGAGCATTTAGGTTGTTTCCAAGTCTTACCTATTATAAGTAGTGCTGCAGTAAACATAGGAGTGCAGGCATCCTTTTGAATTAATGTTTTTGTGTCCTTTGGGTAGATTCCTAGGAGTGGAATTGCTGGGTCATATGATAGCTCCATTTTTTGGAGTCTGAAGAACCTCCACACAGCTTTCCATAGTGGTTAGACCAGTTTGCATTCCCACCAGCACTGTAGGAGAGTTCCTTTTCCACCACATCCTTGCCAACATTTGTTGTTACTAGTTTTTTTAGTATGTACCATTCTTACTGGTGTAGGGTGGTATCTCATTGTAGTTTTGATTTGCATTTTCCTGGTTATGAGGGATGCTAAACATTCTTTCATATGCCTGTTGGCCGTTCACATTTTCTCTTTGGAGAAGTGTCTTAAGTTCTGCCCATTTTTTTTACTGGATTGTTTACTTTGTTGAGTCCTGTGAGTTCTTTGTATGTCTTTGTGAGCAGTCTGAAAGCATAAAATTTTAAATGTGTACCCACTGGGGTGCAAAATATATGGAGGAAAAATAGGGAAATTCATAGAGATTCTTTACCTCAATATAAAAAGTATAAAAGTGAATAAGGATAAAATAAAGATCAACATCAACTAACTTCATGTAATTAATACGTTTCTTAAATATTACCTACCAACCCAAATACATGTTCTTTTCAAATACAGATGGAACATTTAGGGGTGTAGACTACCCAAGGCACAAATACATATTTTGTGAATCTGGACGATGGTGACAGTTTTTTAATCAGTCCTTTATAATTCAGAGATTTGCATTTCACTTCCTCAGTATAGTACTCATCTAGACATATAAGCAATCTATTGGGATGGAAGAATATTTATTGAAAACCATTTATTGAAAGTCTATAAGAAATTCAGTTTAATTACTTCTGAAGCAATTTTAGAGAAAATTTGCAAAGGCTATACAGCGTTAACTATATGCCAATTATTTTCATTTTATTAATACCTTATGCATTTCTAGAAAGCAAACACATTTGCACATTGCTATTAACTGGACTCCAGGTTTTATTTGAATTTCACTAATTTCATTGCTTTCGCCACTAATGTTGTTTCTATTCCAGGATCCAATAGGGTACTACATTGCATAAGTTACATCTCCCCATTCTCTCATCTCTGGTGATTTCTTATTCTTGTTTTTCATGATCTTGACAATCTTGAGTATTAACTAGGTATCCTGTAGAATGGCATTCATTTAGAGATATTATTTCCATGACTAGACTGGTGTTAAGTTATGAAGAAATTACAGCAGGGGTGAAGAGTACCCTTATGACACCACATGAGGAGGTGCACAGTAGTCACATGACATTATTGGTAATGTTAACCATTGCTTGGTTAAGATAGTGTTTGTCACATTACTCCACTGTAACGTTACTGTTTTTCTCTCATCGTGGTGTTTTTGGAAGTAAGTCAGGAGTCTAACATGCCAAAAGGGATGAGGAGTGAATCCTCCACTTCTTGGAAGTGGGGTAGTGTCTTAAATGGGTTTGTCTCCTATTTACTTACTCAGTCGTATCAGTATAGACTTGTATATATTGGCACTTGGTTTATAATTCAATATTATTTAATTTGTTGCTCAAATTGTTCCAGTTCAGGTTGTTCGGAGTTCTTTCAAGTTGGTTTCTATGTCACTTTGACATGTCCCCATTCTTTTGCCTTTTGTATACTTCTTTAACTCTGGTAGTACAAAATGCTCTAAGATCATCTTGTATTTTCTCTGCCAGAGTTTTAAATTAGCCATTTCTTCAAGGAGCCCTAGTTATTACTAGAGAAAGGTATTTAGAAACTAAGATCTAGGTACGAGGCTATGTAGATTTTCAATTTGGTATATAAAAAAATGGATTTCATTTAAGAAATGAATTATGATGTACTCAACAAATTGTGCTAGCTATCCATATGATAATCCCTCAAAAAAGACGCCACTTGCTAAAATGTGAAAATTTTAAGTATCATAATTTCAAATCAGTTTTAAATAATGGAAAATAAAACTTTGGATTAAAGATACAAACATTAAAGCAAAAATATTCCAAAATGTAACTTGGGTGTAGGGAGAGACCTTTCTAACTTTCTTAAATGGAAATCCCTAAACTCAAAGGATGAACATTTTTCTCACCAAATTTTTTACTTATGGTACTAAATAGAACCTAGAAAGAAAAGGCAAGAAAAGGTAGAAAAATGAGAGACAGTATCTACACAAAGAGCTCCTACAAATTAAAATCATTATGAAAATCCAATAGAAAATGTACAAAGGTCAATTAAGAGGAAGTTCACTAACAGTCATAGGGAAATGAATTTAACTTCAGTGGTGTTAGGGAAATCCAAATTAACAATAAAATGTATTTCATCCATCAGATTGTAAATATTTTAAACAGCAGTAAATATTTAGGGCTGTCAACCAGAAGAGCAGAAACTCAATGAAGCAGAAACACATTTGAATGGTAATTTCTTTTTAATTTAAAACGATAAAATCAAGATAAGACTATTGCAGAAGATTAGGTAAAAGATGGTATGACTTGAATAAGGGTGTGGAGATGCACATAAGTGAATGTACAGTAGATTCATTTTGGAATTAAGAGTTAATACAACTTGATGCGCAGTTGAAAGGCAGATGATAGAAGCATAAGATCATGGATGGCCACTAGATTTCTGGTTTAAGTGAATGCCAGTATTATATACTGAGATGGGAATACTTAGAACCAAGAGTGGATAAGAAAATTTGAAGTTCCATGTGAACATACTGAAGTGTCTGAGCAGATGACAGTCAATTGTGTATATGGGGCTAAAGTCAAAGGACTAGCGTAGGCTGCAGATGTAAATTTGGGAGTCATCGGTGTATAGCAGTCCATTTCTAAGGACTTATATTTTAAAGTCCCACAAATATGCAAATAATATGTACAAGAATGTTATTGCACCATTGCTGCTTATAGCAGAAAAGTTCAGAATTTGTTGGATTATTCTTGATATTTAAGTAGAATGAAGAATTTATATATGCAAACTGAAAAAAAATGATAATCACATGTTATTAAATGTTAAAAAAAAAGTTGCAGGAATACTTCCAGTAATGATGGGAGGGTAAAGAAGTCACAAATATTTTCCCAGGTTTTAATATAGGAGAGCGATAATTTTAAGATTAAATGTAATCACATGTAATCTATGATCGATTTCGTATGTGGCATTATAGAGTTTAAGTTCATTTTTATTTGCCACAGGTAACCAGTTTTCCCAGCACCATTTGTAGAAAAAGACTTGAATTACCTAAGCACTTGCTGGAAATTAATTCATATGAATGTGTACGTATGGTTTGTTTTTTGCTTTTGGTGAAAACTACATAGTTTTTTAATTTGGGCTTCATATAAGACCCTACCTCCATGGCAAATCACAAAAGCCACTGGGATTAGTATTCTTTCTTCTGTTATTTGGATTTTAAAAAAAATGAGTTCTGCACTGAAATATAATCTACATAAATGTAAAGACTTCTGTTGTGTAGTTCTTTTACACCCCTAACAATTAGTGTGGTGTGAGACATAGAGGAGGTGCTCAATAAATATTGTGTGAATGAATCACTTAAAAATATGTTGAAATTAGTAATTGGCTCCATGAAGTAAGAATTGCAGGTATTTTCCATCAATAATCAGGTAGTTAAGTACCTGATTAGGTGAAACAATCTTGTTTTTGTATCTATACCTCAAAAATTTTCTAAATCTAAGTAAATAGTAAAATCAAATTTGATCTGTGTTGCAAAATTTAAAATGTAAGATGAAAGAGGGATAAAATTGAATTTGTAGGTTAAAATTCCTAGAGCAGTTAATTATAAAATTTAAGTTGGTAAATATATACCATAAAAAACATTTGAAATGTGTGATCTTTAAATTATCTGCACTCAATCTTTAATACTCCAGCAATCTGTTGGTTAAACAGTACTGCCAGTTTGTGCATTTAGTAAGAAACAAGATGACTATAGTTATGTATTAATGAGTAAACCTGTAAGGTAAGTAGATTAGGTAAAAGTTTTTAAATCGTTTTAAAGCTAAGTTTTAAAACCAAGCAAGACTTTATCATTTTTACCTCTAATATAATGTACAGTCTTGATCACTAGAGGGTGCTGGTGTTTCAAACAACATAATTCAGTATGTTTCTGCTTTAACACCAAAAAAAAAAAAAAAAAAACGCCAACCACAACTCGGCTGCCAGCATCTTTGTGTAACTTCTCAGCTCCCACAGATCACTTGTTTACAAAGTGAATAACTAACTACTAAACAGACAAGTTAGAATAGGATGGAGCAAAATGGTGAAATGGGTGTTTTACAAAAGAACTGAAATGCAACTCCTTCAGTGCATTGGTATGGAGGTTAAATAAAAGAAGGTAACATTAATTTCTCACATCATCAGGACATTCTACATGTCCTGATATTTGTTATTCTTTCATAGTTCAATTGGCTATAGCATACACTGCAATGAGAGAAAAGTTTCAAAGAATTGAAATATTCATAAATAAAAATGAGTTTTTTTATTTAACTGGAGAGATTAACTACTTTCTTTGCTCTATGAATTAAGAAACGGTGTCATTTTAAAAGACTAAGAATTTTACTAAAAAATTAAATTTGATATGTACTTTCATATATACAAATGCTTTGAATAAAGCTTAGATCTAATAAAATATTTTACTTTTCAAATGACACTGTAGGCAGACATTTTCCCATTTATGGTTTAATTCAAACATAAAACATCTTTGGGGAATGTTTAAAAAGTTAAACTACAATTCCTTTCTAGCTGTTGTTTTCATTAGAAACATCACATTTTAAATGAAACTTCAAAAGTGCAAAACTTTTTACATGAAAACACTATAAAATTAGTGATGGTTAATGCATATTGTTAAAATGGAGTTTAAATTGTATTTTTGTAGTTTCTCCTTTAAAAACTATATAACCCCATAGTGACATTTTTTCAGGCTCTCAAAAAGTATCAAAACAATAGCAAAGAAAAAAAAAACCCAGGAAAGAGGGGACATACTCCATTCTCATCTCCTACCACTCATTTACATTCAAAAAGGATATCAGTTAAGCTAAGAAAGGCAAGGAAATTAAGTAGCCTTGCTCTTAAAGTCAATCTGAAGTAGTAATGGTCTTCTAATGCTATATGATTAGGTCTACTTTCTTAAATAGGGTTTGTAAATAATTTTTTAAATCTTATTTTCTGTGCAATGTGAAGCAGCAGAAGAGCCACGCCCTCCACAGATTTGGGAATAGCTGTTCTGGCCCTTGATTTTCACCTGCTGGAAGTGATTATGGTAGCTATGTAAAGTACACTTGTAGTTCAAACTAAAAGATAAATGCTGCAAGACCTTGAGCATATCCTTTGCTTCATGGAGCCTCAGTTACCTCATCATAAAAGGAGAGTAATAATAGCAACACCACCATGAAGAAGGTGATAGAATGGGGAAATGCTTGTAAAAACTCAAAATATTGGCTAAAAAATGTGCTAAGCAATTATGCCTGTCTTTATTAAATTTCTATTATTTCAAGGCAAACTTTCCACATAGTTTTAAATCCTTCATAACATCAAAATAGAGGTTTCAGTCCTAATTGCGTGAGAAGGAGCAAGGGGCGGAGGAGGGTTGGACACTTTGTAAGATCTCGTCTCTCTTCTGCCCTCTCACTCCAGCTCGCATAGGCTAACAACAGTTGGTTTCACTGATACAGATAGGCAAGTGGCTGCCACCTGCCTCAAGACACTTTTGCCCTAGCTGTTTGCTAAGGGAGAGGGTAGAATTTAGGTAAGGGGTGGTAGTGGAATTTCTTCATCTTTGAATTCGACCGTCTTTTTATTTTGTTTCCTTGTGCCTGTTTCCCTACGTTTGAGGCACTATTAGGTTTATAGTTCCAGTATATCTGGGGACAGAGCAGCTTGGCCTGCTCATGATAATTCTAGAGTCTCGTAGCAGAAAGGGAAAAAAGTCCGTGCTCACCTATGCAAGAAGTGTGTTTTGCCTAGAGAGCTCAGGCATGGGTAAATTACACTGGCCAGAGTTACAGGAGAGCTTCAGGAGCAGGTTCTTGTACACGCTGTGGATGGCAGAGAAGGGTGGGCTCTCGGGTTGTCTTGGCAGCAGCAAAACTAGGATCAGGAGGGCCAGTGAGATCTTTTAACCCCCTTGCCCCCCAACCCCCACGGCAAAGGACAGGAGGTGGCAGGTAGGACGCCCTCCTGGGCAAAATGTTGGTTCAGGAGCTGGGGCATTTCGAGCGGAATCCTGGTGGTTTTCCCAGCCCGGGCAGCAGTCGCAGCAGCCGAGACGCCCTCAGCCGCTTCTGCATCCTCCTCCCACCGCCCTCACGCCCACACCCACTAGCGCCCCGCCCCTCTCGTCTTAAAGAAGGGCCGGGGCACCTCCGTGTCTGCGAAACTAGCGGCTTCCCAGAGGGGACTGCGCGGCAGCCTGTGTGGTCTGAAAGCCCAGGCGCCGCGGCGCCGCGGCCCGAGTGGCCAGGTGAGGCGGTGGCTGTGTCCCGCAACATGGAGGGCAGCCCAGCCCCAGCCCCAGCCCCTGTCCCAGCCCTCACCCGGGTTGCCACCAACCTCAGCCGCCGTCCGCTCCCCGTGTACCGGCTCCCGCTGCTGCTCTCTGGGCGCCACCCCCTGCTCACCTCGAAGCCAACATGAAGGAGACCCGGGGTGACGGCGGGAGCGCCCCTTTCTGCACCCGTCTCAACCACTCCTACCCCGGCATGTGGGGACCCGAGCGGTCCGCTGAGGCGCGGGGCAACCTCACGCGCGCGGCGCCCGGCGAGGACTGCGGCTCGGTGTCCGTAGTCTTCCCGATCACCATGCTCATCACTGGTTTCGTGGGCAACGCGCTGGCCATGCTGCTGGTGTCGCGGAGCTACAGGCGCCGGGAGAGCAAGCGCAAGAAGTCGTTCCTGCTGTGCATCGGCTGGCTCGCCCTCACCGACCTGGTGGGCCAGCTGCTCACCAGCCCGGTGGTCATCGTGGTGTACCTGTCCAAGCAGCGCTGGGAGCAGCTCGACCCGTCGGGGAGACTGTGCACCTTCTTCGGTCTGACTATGACTGTCTTTGGGCTTTCCTCGCTCTTCATCGCCAGCGCCATGGCCGTCGAGAGGGCGCTGGCCATCCGGGCGCCGCATTGGTACGCGAGCCACATGAAGACGCGCGCCACCCGCGCGGTGCTGCTCGGCGTGTGGCTGGCGGTGCTCGCCTTCGCCCTGTTACCCGTTCTAGGCGTGGGTCAGTACACCATCCAGTGGCCCGGGACTTGGTGCTTCATTAGCACCGGGGGCGGGGGTAACGGAACTAGCTCTCCCCACAACTGGGGCAACCTTTTCTTTGCCTCCACCTTTGCCTTCCTGGGGCTCTCAGCGCTGGCGGTCACGTTTGCTTGCAACCTGGCCACTATTAAGGCCCTGGTTTCCCGCTGCCGAGCCAAGGCCACGGCATCACAGTCCAGCGCCCAGTGGGGCCGGATCACGACAGAGACGGCCATCCAACTCATGGGGATCATGTGTGTGCTGTCGGTCTGCTGGTCGCCATTGCTGGTAGGTAGTTCCAGGGGCTCGGCAGGTCTGGGTGGGGGTGTGGTTGACCACAGATGAAAACTCATGGAGGCAGCACCTGTAGGAATGTGTTTGCAAACACAGAGCAATAAGGAGGCCTATCTGCTCGCTCTACCTTAGTTGCCCTGTCAGAATTGAGTTCCTCACTTGCCTGCTGAGCACTTTCCAGGTGCCAGGCATTGCCTCAGGCTCTGGCTACACAAGCAGGTGATTGCAGAGCTTCTCCCATTCTAATTGTGAAGATTAGGCCCATGCCCAGGTATCATTTCAGTGCGTGTGCAGAGACAGAGGTTTCTCCTGAATGCATTGGAAACAGAATGGTGGGGAAAACTGTAGCCTGGTGTAGGGGGGTTTCTTCTTATTGCAAGTACTTCTTCCATGTCAGGGTCATTTTCAGTCTGCAGAAGTACTCCAGCTGCCACAGCCGACAGGCATACGTTTCTAGCAGCTTCTGAGCCACTGCACTCTCCCAGATTAGCCCACCTGGTTCACTGTATTGGAGGTAGGAGAGTGAAGATACACCTTGCCACAGCAGCCACCCTCAGTCCTTGGAAATAGTGTGGTGTGCTTTACAAAACTGGTGTACCATAAGTCAGTGCTACCACCAGTTGGTGACTACCTGTGAGCAACCTTTGCTTGCCCTTGTGGCAACCACGCAGGCCTGGGATAGGAGGATTGCTTTTCCCAGATGCACACAGGGCATCAGCCAAGGAGCAAGAGATGTTCACATTCCCACCTCATCTAACACCAGTTCTTACATTGTATTTCAAGGTGTTCCTCTGTAGTACTTGTAGCTTGAGATTTCTATTGGTGAGTGCAGTTTATTAATTCCTGATGAACGGGTACTTCTTTAGGTCTCAAACAACTAAAACAGGTTGCTGCAAATAATAACGTTCTTTTCCTTTCTGCAACAAAATAGTGTTGCAGAAAGAGTGACCTGGTCCCTGTGGTAGTTATAACCCATTGTATAGTCAGGTTGGACGTTGATTGAAACCCATACTGTTTTCAGGATGCATCCAAATATAGTCTTATTCTTAATTGGAGGGAAATATACATATCATAAAATTGGTCATGTTAGCTCTTTTTAAGTGTAACATTCAGTGGTTTTAAGTACATTGTCATCGTTGTGCTCCAGGAATAATTTTAAATTCCTTTTACTTTAAAATAGAACCTTGCCCTCGCCCCCACATTTGACAAGACAGATATGCCAAAATACCTGTATTTCACCTGTGTAGTTGGCTCCCATTCAGTGATGGTTGGTGACCAGGATGTTATGTTGCGATCCAGCCACCCACAAGTCACTGTTTTGTCACAGTTCTGCATTCCAGGAGTTAGAACTCTGACTGATGTCATCAGATGGCTTATCAAAACCCGCACCAACCTTAGACATATTTGCTTCTCTTGTTGAAGAATGGGGTACGTAGGTGACCAGATGTGTGCGTTGGGGGGAGGAAATAGTTCTAATTAATAAACACTACTAAACTTGGTCATTCATAGAACATTAATGGCAAATACTATCTGCATTTTTCACAGCGGTCATTTGAATCCTACATCTTTAAGCTTACTCTCACATATATTCTACATCTTAGAAAAAATATAACTAAGTCACATGCATAAAATGCTTACCACACAGTGAGGCAGTTTCATAGTTTTAAGTAGGAGAGAAAATATGCAGTGTGTTGATATTTCAAAACTTTGATTGTAATACCATGAATCTTAGGAAGAATTTAGATCATTTCTATAAATGTAATGTACATTGTAATGTAAAATGACCAAACTCACTCTCTTAAAAAGACTGTATTTGGAATAGTCTTTTTAAATTTCAATAAATATCTGTATTCAAATAGTATTTATTGATTTGCAGCATTTTATCAGATACTTTATTCAGTCCACATGAAACACATCGAACATAACATAAATTCAACATGTGATCCAGGAGGAGAAATTCATGATTGCCAAAATAAGTACTTTTTAAACCAAAGGAAATGGTTCTATCTTGTTTTGTACACCACTGAAATTAAATCTCCAAATATCTTCAGAAGGATCTACAGTACAAAGTTGGGATTATTTCAAAGGAAAGAAACTGGCAAAACTGCTTTCTTAAGTTAGGGACTTAGAATGAAAACAGAGCAGAATGAATTGAACTTTCAGAGTACTAATGTTAAAAGTTAGAGATGGTTTTTCATTTTATAAATTTTTGGGTAAAATATAGGTTACCTACTAGCCTTTGTTAATTTGGGCCTAGGAGACTAATCTAAATGACCAAATACCTTACTTAAAAGGACCCTGAGAATATTTCATCTTGTAGGACTATGGCACCCATCATAAGATTAGATGGTTCTACTGGGAAGAGCTCCAATAAGAAAAGAGCGTCCCAGCTGTTATAGGTTCCACTACAAAAATATTTAAATAGAAGTTTGTCTATGGTGCAAACAAAGCTTTTTTACTTTTTATTTCCCAGGAAATTTACAAAAATACAACACATGATGAGAAATTAAATGACAACACAGTGGGAAACAGTTCACAAGCAATCTACAGTTCTTAGTCACTGTTGAGGTGAGGCATTGAATTCTGTTGGAATCAGCCACTTGACCTAGCGATGCAATGTTTGACTTATATTTCTGAGCTACCCTCACCAAAAAGTTCAGTTATTTTGACATAACATTTAAGTAAGTGTTCAGCAAGAATAACCTTAGGGTGTTGTTGAGAGGAAACCATGAGTACATTTTGTACTTTCATAAACTTGGCACTCCCCAAACAGGTAGTATTGAGGCGATCTTAAAAATAGTAAATATAATAACTGAAAAGTGAAGTATGAGGAAAAGAGTTTTTCATCTACAACTCCAGAACTGGGTAAAACCAGTGTAAGACACTTTTGCTTTTACTCCCAACCAGTGAGTTTCCGTTCAGTCTCCACAAATGCAAACTGGGAGACTCAGCTCAATATGTTTCATAATAGAATTGTAATTCATTTTAAATGAAAGAACCACTGATACATTTTGACAAGTTAAATTTGCCTTAAATATACTACATGTAATAAACATATGTGATAACTGTTTTATTGAAATACAAAAATGCTGTTTTATAACATAGAAGAGTATTATTCAATGGAAAAGAGTATTATTCAATAGCTAATCTTCTGAACCTATTATTTATGTACTTTTATGGCATTTTACTACATTTTAGTCACAATGGAAGGGATATGATATAGATTTATTAAAATTTGGTCAAAGGATTATACCCTGTTCAGAGAAGCATAATTCCTACATTTCTGAGTGAAACAATTAGAGAACAATATTAAGAGTACACAATCAATGCTTCTGGTGATGGGAAGAAATTCCATCTGAATTTTCCAGGCTTCCTATAAGAGGTGGATGGTATTTCTTGACCCAGAGACTGACAGTGAGTATGCCCAGGTGCCCAGCCCATGAGGACAGAGTGTGCATTGAAATGATCTGGGAAGAATGTTTGAAAAGGTTCATGGGGCCAGATTACAGATGCAGGATGAACTCAGGGTGTGGACTGCATTATTTTTTCCCAAAACCTCTATTTTGGGTTTTTTAGTAGTGGAGAGAGTTTCAAAAAGATTGCCATAACTATTATGTATAGATATTTTGGGGATGGAAAGTGGGAAAGTGAGATCACCTGTGACTTCCTATTGCAGGTCCGTTGGGACCACAGGGTAGAGACAGTGGAAAGTGATGAATAAGAGAAGGGAAGATAAGAGAGAACTAATGCTATGAGAAAGGTTGATTTAAGAAGTGGTTGATTCAACACGATTTCTTACACATATGCTTTGCCCTATTCACTGTGGTAAATATTTTCACACACGTTACCTCATTTAATTGCATCTTATAAAACTGCCACCATTACCTACATTCTTCAACTTTATGCAGAGAACTGAAGTATAAAGAATGTTAGAATCAGATTTCTAAGATATGTAAGTCTGGGTTTACTTTCAGAATTTTTTGTTGTTTATTTGTTTGATTAGCTTTCATGGAGGCCAGAAATTCTTGTTCTAATAGCCCCTCTGTGCATTTATCTGTTAAGTGCAGAGGTAAAACTAACAGATACCCAAGGTCATTCGATTTATGTTATTCTCAGTTTCTCTTCTGTGGAAGAATCAAGCTTCAATAAACCAGAAAGGAAACTTGAAAGGGGACTGTTTGGTAAGTTGAATTTTCTAGAAAGAGAGCTCCCGAATGACTTGGATTTTTGGACAATGCACATAGGCTGATGTTGGGTTATCTAAATGCTATATCCAGAGACCAATACAACTTGAAGATTAATGAGATAAATCAGAGCTTTAAAAAAAGGCAGATTTTTTTTTTTTTAGTTTATCAGAGAGAGCCAAGAATTAAACACTTCTTAAGTCATCATATTTGAAGAAATTCAGATGGCCTAGAGTTGTAGGCCATAATTGTGACTCATTGGCCTTTTCTTTTGAAAAAGCTGTAAAGGTCAATTACAAAATTGTGAAAGTTTCCATAGATTCAGATTTCTGGGAATAACACTCAGAAATATGTGCCACAAGCCTTTGTAACAGATTGTGATTCTTCCGGGGGTGGTGGTGAGATACACTGGGTCCATGGTAAAGTTTTCTGTCCTGGCCTTGCTTTACAGGGAAGCCCGGAGGGAAGTCCTACCTAAAACTCCCTACAGTTGTATAGTATGTTTATGTTCTGCCACATTTATTTCATTCATGATAAATCAGGGTTGGGGGAGCAGACTCAGAGTCCAAGAACTCCAGGTAGACTCTTTCTCAGTGAGGAAAAATTCAACATTGAGGCCAAAGTTACAGAAAAGCAAGAGATTTATTAATAGACAAGCGGAAGGATAGGAAAGCTCTCTGAGCAGAGAGGGGTCCCGAATGGATAGACGCTGAGGGGGCAAGAAGCAGGTGTTTATATGGGTATAGTGGGTAAGGAGTGGGTGTTTGGCTGTTGGATGGCTCGCCATTGTATCTCTTGCTGATTGGCTGGGCCTGTGGGGGTCTCCTAGGCTACTGAAACTCAATGAATTTGTCCAACATTACCTGGCCTACCTTTCCAAAACTAGCTTTGTTCCATTGCTTTAGCATTGTGTTATTGTGCTGGTGCTCTGGACATTCCACTCTTTACTGAGTTTTGGGGGGCACACTCAAGGTCTACAGTTGTTCTCCAATCAGACATAAATAGACCTAAGGCACTTGGGGTTGGTGAGGGGAGGGAGTTGGCAGGGGCATCTCCTAGCTCCAACCCTTTGTTTCTCAATCAGGCCTATAAATGAACTTGGGAACTCGGAGCACGCTCTTCCTAACTGACTGCCTATACTCATTTCCTAGCTTCCTCCTTCAATGTCATGCAGATCTAAGGTCTTCAACTTTAATGTCAAATTCTGGCCCTATTTTCCTCAAATTTTTATTATATTGTAGAGATAATTAATGAGTTTGTATTTTAGCTGTCGTCAGGCTTTCTGAAAATTATTAGGTAACATCTAAACTCCCTCTTTTCCCTAGGAAATCCCAACATTCATAGATTAAAGAGAGTCACCAAAGAAGGAGTTTAATTTTTCTTGGAATCCCTTTATATCACATCCCTTAAGTGTATGTCAGCATTTTACAGCAAGCATAATCACTCATTCTTATATAGAAAAGACATTCGGATGGCATGTGACTTCCTTACTGAGATACACACACACACATACACACACACACACACACACACACACACACGGAAGTGGCACTAAGAAGTAGAAATTCTGTGACTCTGTACTCAAAACACTTCCCTCCATTTTTCAGCGCTCCTCTTTGCCTCTCAGTCATTCAACAATAGGTGTCCCATGGGCACCCTTCATGGATAGGCTAAGACCCCAAGTTAGAAGTCCCTTTGCTCCAGACAACTTCCTTGATCTTCTGTAGGCATGGTTGGGTGTTCCCTACCATGCAACTCCCTGTCATGGTCTGAGGCACAATTCATTGGACATATTTGTTAATAGACTTTGTGTTCTCTTAGACCTCCTTAGTATAGGTGTCTTGTGCATTGTTCTTTTCCTAGGAGTCATCATAATTGCCTGCCATACAAGGTGTATCTCCATGCTTATTGACTGCATAGCTAAGCACCCAAATCAGAAGACAAAGGTTCCAGTTATATAAGCAATTAATCATGTGGCCTTAAATAATTCATTTAATATCTTTGTGAACTATTTCCTTTTTACTTGTAAAATAGAAATACAAACACCTCCTTATCCCATTCCATAGGATTGTAATGAAAACCAAGTACAGATGAAAATAATTGGGAATATGCATCCTTATTAGGAATATTACTATGATATTTTACTGGATGATAATTTCCTCCAAGCAACTAGAGAAGAAAAATGATGGTTTGCAGCTTGATCAGTTATAGTTTGTGAAGGAAACCGTGGTGAAGAATGTAGATTTTTAGAAAAAAAAAAAGAAAAATGATAAACTGCATGTGTATAAATTTTTACAAGGTGTTGTAATTCATGCCTCCTCCCCTCTCCTTGCTGCATTCTTTCAGCTCTGGAACCTTTCCTCCTCAAAGCTGCCTTTAACTCTCAAGTCTCAAGCTCACTGAATTCTGTTTCTGCTTTCCCCTAAGCCTGGAAAGTAACCGCTACATAGTGCTCTGATCTAGAATGTGTCTTTACACCAGGGGCTTCTTTTATTTGTTGTGACTTGTCCTCATTAAATGTTTGAGAAGAATTAATTGTGCATCTAGTGATTGCTCTAGGTCAGATCATTCTGCAAACTTCTTGAAGGTAGAACCTATGCTTTGGTTGTCCTCATTTATTCACAAGAGATAGAAATGTCGGGGCTCAACAGAATCTCCATGCTGATACAGCCCAGAATTGCATTTACTGGATAGCATTTCAGACCAGACCAAAAGCGTGAGAATCACAGAGTGTGACCAGGCCCTGACAAGGCATTAATATTATTTGCAGTCCGCAAATAGTACAAAATGTTATTTTCCCATCCAGTGGCAGGCCCAGACATTCTCTTGTGAAACATTCATAAGGAGGACATTTCAGTGTATGTCTAATCTTGGCATTTATTCAAAATCTATATATTATGTTACCAGTACTGATTTTCTATTAAAATTACTTGAAAGACCTTACATCAAAAAATGAAAAGTGATGGCAGAGAGGGAAGAGGAGTCTTGATTTTTCACATCTAATTATATTTGAAAAAAGAATATTCATTACTAATCTAGGTAATAGTCATGTGACATAAGTAAAAGAGAAATCCTGTACCAAATGGCATTCCTCTTTTAAAAATCTTGGTCATACAAAAACAAAAGTTGAGGTTGCACTGAAGTCTACTTATTTTAAAGCAATTATTGATTCCCCCAAATATCACGTGTAATTTAAAAAATACTTTCTCACTAATCCTTTCATAGTTCCTGATAGTAGATTTAATCTTGTGTTCCTCCCACTTAATAAGTGTCATATTCTGTGGTTGCAAATGTGCTGCTGTTGGTTTGATTTGTGAAAATTTGAAGAAGGATATTGTTAGTAATGAGAGATTGTAGGGGGCTTCCCTGGTGGCCTAGGGGTTAAGTCTCAGCACTATCACTACAATGGCCTGAGTTCAAGCCTCAGCCAGGGTGTTAATCCACATAGAGGCCGCAGACCTCTCCTGTCTCACCTGCTGCTCCCCTTAGCAGTATATTTCAGTTGATCCACTCCCCACTCTGCCTCTGGTTAATCCTCTCGTCCCCCACACCTCTGGCCTACACCCCAGTTCTTGTATGCAATAATAATAATAATAATAATAATAATAATATAATAATAATAATAATAATAATAAACAATAATAAGAGATTTTTTTTTTTAACTTTTTTTTTATTGTTATTTATGTCTTTTACATTTTGTATTCCCCTTGGGCAGCCCACCACCAATTCACCCGTGATCCATCTCCATGGTCCCCTGTATTCTCCTCTCTTCCATTTTGTGCCCTTATCCTCCCCTCCCCCCACCCCCCCCCACCACTGAGTGTCTCTCTCCCACCCGGCCTCCCTATAGTCCTGTTATAAGTGAAACCATTCGATATTTTTCTTTTTCTTTCTG
>PVIJ01013605.1:0-44427 GCA_004024925.1 Scalopus aquaticus | reverse complement strand
TATGATTCTGCTCCCTGCCCTCTTCACTTTGCATCTGCTTTGCTCTTGTCCTCTCTTCTCCTTTGGCCAACTGCTTCTTGTCCTTCAAAATGTGGTCAGACATTAACTCGCTAGTGAAGTCATCCCTGACTCCCCCAGAAAAAGTGACCTTTTCCTTGTTCTATATCCTGGGGACACTTGCAGCTTCTACTAAGCAGCTTCTACTAAGCACTGTAAGTCAGTGGGCTCTTTGAGGGTACATGCAATTACTTCATTAATTATTGTATATCCACACTACCAACAGCTGGAACAATGAGCTTACACTACACAATGAATGTGTCTTCAGTGCATTTAAATTTTTGTGGTGAATCCAAGATATACTTTTTAATTGCACTTGATCATGCCTTATCCTCACAATATCTCCAGTCCATATATCTAAACGAAAGCCTCTCAAATAGATTTGCCTGCCATCCCATAACCCTGTTGAAGAACACACAGTACTATTACCCACCAAGAAAAATGTTATTGAAAACATATTTTGATCATCTTTTGGCTGTAGGTGACCATAGTTATACTTTGTCTTTCTGCAAATTAGCTTTCCTGAAGCAACTATATTTGTGGGTCAAGTAAGGTCTTTGGACATGGAAGAGATTCAGAAGTACTCTGAGGACCTCTCTTCTTAAATTTGCACATCACCAAATGTCTTCAGCCTCCTAGTGAGGACCTGAATGACCCTCTCGGGCCACTCACTCAGTTTTTCAAACACAGCTGCTCCCGAGACATGCAGAGTCTTTGCCTTGTCACAGCCTCCTCAGCATGAAAGATTTTCTCAGAAACCTCCACCTCTGCCCAAGCAGGGTAGGAGGAAACTTTCCATCTCTCTGCATTTTTAAAGCAGGCACTAGCCAATCTCTGGTTGTAGAATAGATTTAAGTGTGACTCGGGAGGACAGTAGACTGATGGCTTTCCAAGTCCCTTCTAAATCAGCTGCTTTGTGGTTCTGAAAACCAAGCACTAAATCATAGTTACTGGTCATCTTCCCACTAAACCAACATGGATCTCAAAATATTATCTCTTACAGATCTCTTATTATGGGCCCCACCTCTCAGACCCCAATGCTACAGCCTGTGTGTCCCCATCACCTACCAGTCACAGAACATGATGGGGTCTCCTCCTGCCTCAGAGTTATGTTTAGACTGAGACAGGGTCCAGGTGCCTCTCCTCGTCCTCGTCATGCCCCATCCCCGTGGGGTAAGTCCCCAGAGTCTCTTTGACTGCTTCAGGTCATGATGGTCACTGGCACGGGAATGACCCCAGACGCAGAGGCAGCAAGATTCAGGCTGGGCGCCCAAGAGGGCACTGGAGAGAAGCCAATATTCCTTCTATAGGGGGGCTCAGAAGGGCCTTGACCATCACTTGCTACCCACTCCCCGCGCATCCTTCATGCCACCTTTGTAACTTCTGCACAAAGACTCTTGGTCTCTGGCTCTGAAGAGATGACCCCACTCCCCCACCACAATCCCCATAAACACATGCTCTCTGGCAGTTCTGTGTCTTAGCTTGAGCCTGGGAAGACTTATATTCCACCATCTCTTCAAACAGTTATTTCCACAGTTTTGTGCCTGATTTGTTCCCACACTGTTCTTTTGAGAAGCCTCTCCAGTAGGAGCTACCTGTTCTGGCACTGGAGGTGGGGGTGGGGATGCCTGAGAAGACTTGGGGTGAGAGTCCAATGAAGAAGTGCTTGCTTAGGGTTGGATAATGTCTGCTACTAGAAATCAACCTATGATTGAGTGTCTTAATGAATCTAACCCAGAAGGAAGACTAAACTTGTGTTTGATAATGAGGCAGCATCACTCATTACTTAGGAGAGATGATTTTCCCTGTGATTTCTAGATTGAGCTCATTTTCATGTGTGCTTATACATGATTATTAAGTGGTTTTTCTCCTCACATTTTCATGGTCAGAGTGACAGGGCCTGACGATGGTTTTCTGTGAGAACTCATAACTACCTTTGAATGTCTCTTTCTGAGACAAAATATATTCTGAGCAGAAAACGAAGTCTATTACATACCAGGTGACTCATACAGTTTTCTTCCACTCCCAGCCACTACATCACTTTCCTTCTCAGAGTTTCCAATATTGTTATAATTCTCCTATGAGGAGTCAATACATTTCAAAGCCTCCAAGATGAAGGTTCAACTGTGAATTGTTTGAAATTCAGTTTTCATGAACTAAAATCCACTCCTCACCACTTCCACTCGTTTGTTCTAAAACAACCTTTTGGATCCAACACAACCCCAAGTCCCATGAGTGCTGGGCACAGGGCAGATGTCCTGCCTCACGATCTTTCCTTCCAAGTGAAGAACCTTCCTCTGACCCTTAATACACTGGTCCACCACTCTCAGGCTGGTTTTAGTTTGTCTTACTTCCTAGAGTGAACAACAAGGCTATGAAGAGTTTATTTGAGAATAAAAATCAGCAAAGTTCTCTAAGTTTTTATGTCATAGTCCCCTCTACCAGGAATACTCTGAAACAAAGTACTGTATTTGCACATGTCTATCTGGGACCTCCACCTCATTCATCTTTTAGAGCTGCTCATCCACTTAACAAATTTGATTTAATGCTCATTTTAAATGTCAACAAGTAGAAAGGCAGGTGAGAAGCAGAATTCTTTCATAATGTGGTGACGTTTCCTTTTAATAAAAATTATGCCACTCACATTTTAAAGCTTGTTTTATTTCACCTGGACCCACTAACTGCTTCTATACTCAACAACCTTTTGTAATTTTTTACTGCCTGACAACTAAAGGAAGCAGAATTCTCCGCTTCAAAATATGCTTCTTTAGCCTAAGGTCTATTTTAAGCTGATCATGTTTAAGAATGAGCAGACATAGGTGAAGCTCTGAAAATCAGGTAATTATAAGAGACATGTATATTTCTTTCTTTTTTTTTTTAAGATTTTATTTTATTTATACATACAAGCTGGGGTACAGGCCAGAGGCGTGGGGCGGCGAGAGGGTTCACCAGAGACAGAGTGGGGAGCAGAACAGGCAGATCAGAAGTACACTGCTGAGGGGAGCAGCGGGTGAGGCAGGAGAGGTCTGCCACACCATGTGGGATTCTCCCCGGCTGGGCGTTGAACTCGCGTCGCAGCTGCCGACAGCTCCACAGCGCAGCGCTCAACCGCTGCGCCACCGGGGAGGCCCAAGAGACATGTATATTTCTAAAGGGAATCTTTTCAGGGTATCTGCTCTCTGTACCAGGAAGAGAAGGATGACAAAATCCCAGAAATTCCTACCCATGGAGAAGGCACTGGATTCTTCCTAACAGACACACCCTTTGCTTTTCCTGATTACTTTTCACGACTTTTCCTAATAACTATAAATATTTGCTATAATGTTTACAGCAAACTGGAAGTCATTCATGTGTTTCTTGGTTAGGGATTTGATAAAGAAATTGTGGTAGTACATACCATTGAATATTACTCAGCATTAAGATGGAATAATCCACTGAAATATGCAAAAATATGGATGAATTTCGAATGCATTCTGTTAAGGAAAGACGCCAGATTCATTAATTCTATTGACAGCAACATTCAGACTACTTTTTAGATATTCTGGAAAAGGCAAACATAGGAACTAATGGTTCCTGGGGCTGCAGTGTGTAGAGGTCAACCTATAAGAGATCATGACTTGGAGGGATTTGGGGTTGATAGAATGATTCTCTTTAACAGTTATAGTGATAGACAAGAACCCTATGTATTTGTCAAAATTCTTAAGGTTTTGCACTAAAAAAGTGACTTTTCTTCCATGTGTGCATGTATGTATCTTATTTTTAAAAAGGAAAAACAAGAAGGAAAGAAACTTAAGGCATACTAGTTAATATTCCCTAAGACCTTATTTTGTATTCTTGCCTCTTTGCTTTTGCTAATATTGTTTATTAAAAAATAAATTTTTAATAAACACTTCATCTAATTACAAGTAATTATTTAAATTTAACATTAAATTTACTAAAATTTTTTACTTTTTAATATCTGTCAGAAAATTTCTATCAAATTTCCTGCCCGGGCCTCCCTAATGATACAGGGGTTAAATTCGCAGTGCTATCAAGCTGTTGTCAGCCACTGCAGCATGAGTTTGATCCCAGGCCAGGAAGCTGACCCACATGGTGCAGCAAACCTCTCCTGTCTGCCTGCTGTCCCCCTCAGCAGGCAAATTTAGTAGATTTGCCTGTTCTGCTCCCCACTCTGTCTCCGGTGAGTATTTTCACTCCCTGTACCTCTGGCCTACACCCCAGGTCCTATTTGCATAAGTAGTTAAAATTAATCATAAAAAAACCCAAAAAACAGAATTCCTACCTCTTCCTTCAAAATTCCCAAACTAATAATGATTCAGCTGGATTTTTTTCCTGACATTTTGATGTGTCCTGCTCATGCAATAACTACTAAAGATGAATGTGTAAATATCCAGTGTCACAGTGAGTCTATGTGCATGTCTCCCAGACATGCACTCAGCTGCAAGGAGAACATATGATCACTAGATAGCTTGTATGGCTATATTTATTGTAGTGTTAATAGGGGAAAATTGGAAATCACTGAAATGTTCATCCATGGTGGTTTAGTCACATAATAGAATTCTATACAAAGTGAGAATGGAGAATGGAAGATGTACAGCTAAGTAAGACAACTAGGGTGAAACTCATAGACATAAGATTATGTGGTGATAGAAACAACTCATTTGGTGATTTTCAGAGTCAGTGTTTACAAACGTAGAGTTAAAATCTATGCATCTGAAACTGATAATATTAAAAACTAATATTACCTCAACCAAATTATTCTTTAAAAAAGAAAGAAATCAGACACAAAAGAGCATAGAATGTATGAATCAATTTATGTAAAATATCAAAGCAGGTAAAACCTATCTACAGTATCAATAGTTGATCGTTTACTGATTTCACTTGAGGGAGGGATAGGAAGATAGAGTTGATAGAGCATGGGAAAATTGTGGAGATACTTCCTATGACCTGCTTATGATCTGAAAGCTCACTGCATAAAAGAATTCAATCTGTGAAAATTCATTGAGTTGCATATTTGTGTTCTATAATATAGCTTGCTATATGTGTTATACTTCAATAATTTTTTAATTGGTAGCCTACTATCTATCTTGCACATTTTGTATTTCTTTAGGCCTAGTTATAGGTTCTGTGTAATATAAGGGTTAGAGTCTGATCGATTTAAAAAAATAAGATAGTAGGAGTAAAACAAACTAGGAAGCAGGCAGAAGAAATTTGATTTCTTAGAAGACATAGATTCTGCTACACTAAAACTAAGAATGGAAAAGATATTAGAGAGAGCATGAAGATGTTACATACGTTAGCAATTAATTCTTTCTTAGCATTAGTAATTAACATAGGTGTGGACTCCAGTAGTGATTACAATCAGGATAATTTCAGGATTATTATTAGATTAGGATTATTTTGTTTAATGACAAAAAATGACGGAAGAGTAGATAACTTATTTCATTTTTCACTCATTACATTTTTCTTGAATATGCATCATGTTATATACTTACTACTCTGGACATACAGCGTTTAGCAATAGTGGTATTATTACAGAGCAATGCAGTTCATAGGCTTATTAGAAATAGTGACAAATCATATCTATATCTATGTATATACAATGTGTGTACACATATAAATGGTGAAGCTAATTTCAAAGAACACAAACTATAAATCAAAAGATAAAATAGAGAGAACAAATGAAGCTGGATGTTCAAAGCTTCTCCAGAGAAAATGTCCTTTGAAGGAGATATTTCAATAATTAAGAATGAATCCACTGAAATGTTGAGAGGTGAGGAAACAGTACGAAGCTCCTGAGCCATACAGGTGAAAACGTATTTGAGGGATTTGGCGATAATGTTGCTAGATAAGTGGGAACTGATGGAGAAGAGCTGGGAGCAAGTGCTGGAGAAGGCAGGAGGAATTTTGTTGAACCTTACTAGGTATAGTGAAGTTTTTACATTAAGTGTAACCAGAAATCCTTCATAGATTAAAAATGCATCCACAATTTAGATTTAAAACATGTCACTTTAGTTTAATGTGGAAAACATATAGAATAAAGCAAAAGTAGCAACACTAAAAGTAGACAGAATATTGTTGTATTGTTGCAACTGAGCGATGTTAGAGATTTACATCAGTAGAGTAATACAAAGAGAAAGAAAAATAAACAGATTTTAGGCTGTATTTTGAAGAAAATTCACCATTTATTAATAATGTATTAGAACTAGGGGTGGAAGAAGAAATGAAATAAGTTATCTGAAATTTTCTGGCCCAAGCACAAGGACAAAAGCATAACTTTCAGATTGGAAATTTGAAGATTTACCTTTCAGTTACTAAACATTTAATGAATGAAAAATGAGAATCTTGTGAGAAATCTTGCAGTGCCTAAGATGAAAGGAGCACTTCATATTTGACATGAGTTTTAAATTTCTGGTGTCTATCAAGATAGGACTGTTAAATAGTTCCTTCGGTATACAAGTCTAAACTCAGAAGAGAATTCTGGTTTGTAGGTATAAAAATTCAAGATTTGTTGTCACAGATAAGGATGGAATTGAAAGTCACAGGAATAGATCTGAGCAACTTGGAAAACTATATTCTAGGATAAAGGGTACTGTGTTTAAGACTCATTAGAGAGCTAGGAAGAGAAACATGAGATAATTGATAACATGAGACCAAGAAACCAGCATTTTTCATTACATAAGAACCGGTCATGTCATGTGCATCAAGAATTATAGAAAGGACAAGAAGGATCAACAGGTTTGGTAGGATGAAGGTCGTTACTGACCTTGGCTAAATGTTGGTTTAAAGGTTTAAGCCAAAAATGTTTGGAATGGAGTGAAAAGTGAACAGGAAGAATGAACAAGAGACAGCTGTGCCATTCAATCCACAGCCAGCAATCCACAGCTGTGGATTGGAAGGGGAGAAGGAATAGACTTAGCTGGCTGGAAATGTTGATCGAGGGAAATGTGTGTAATTTTTTTGTTAGAATAGAGACAGTAAAGTGTTGTTCAATGTTGAAAGTGTGGGTCAAGAAAAAAATAGAAAGAATAAAGATGTAGAAAATGGAAGAAACACTCAAAAGCAAGGTATTTGAGGAAATGAAATCCATTTTGTGAGTGATGATGGGAAGACTCTCCAAGGTCAGGACTGAGGCACACAGAACTTTTATGAGCTGGACTTTGAAGCATAGGAAGGACACTGGGAGAGTCAACGGTGAGAGGGTCTAGTTTTGTCCCCTTTGCGTAAGATGGTCTTCTTGATGCCTCTAATGAGTTCCTTATTGCGAAGGCTGTAGATGATAGGGTTGGCCAGTGGTGTTACCACAGAGTAGACCACAGCAAATGTCCTGTCAAGGGTGGGTGAGTAGCTCTTCCTTAGCCGAATGTACATGAAGATGATGCTCCCAAAGAAGAGGAGGACCACAATGAGATGGGAGGCACAAGTGGAGAAGGCCTTCTTCCTCCCGGTTGTTGACTTTATCTTCAGTACAGCCACAATGATTCTTGCATAAGAAAACATAATAAAGAGGAAGGAGATAAGGATGATGAAGAAATTGATGGAAAAGTTGACCAGGACATTAGTAGATGTGTCTTTGCATGCCAGGCCGAGTAGAGGTGGGAAATCACAGAAGATGTGTGGAATTTTATTGTTGCCACAGAAGGGGAGCCGGGAGACCAGAGTGACTTCAGTAATGGGACACAGGAAGCCTGTAGTCCAACAGCAAGCAGCCATCTTAAAGCAGAATGTTGAGGTCATAATTGCAGGGTAGTGGAGGGGCTGGCAGATGGCCAGATATCGGTCATAGGACATGGCAGTAAGCATGCAACATTCAGAACCCCCTAGGGCGTGGAAGAAGTAGGTCTGAAGGAGGCAACCTGCGAAAGAAATGGTCTTTTTCTCACTGAGAAGATTAGCTAGCATCTTGGGGATGGTAGTGGCTGTGTACCACAGTTCCAGGAAGGAGAGGATACTGATAAAGTGGTACATAGGTTTGTGCAGGGCTGTATTCAGTCGTATGACTAGGAAGATGAGCAAGTTGCCACAGATAGTGAACAGGTATGCCAGCAGCAGCAGGAGAAAAAGCCAGCCCCTGATGGGCCCCACTTGGGGGAAACCAAGAAGCACAAATTCAGACAGGCTGGAGTAGTTATGGTTCTCCATGGGAAGCTGGGAGGGGGGAAAAGGAGAAAAAGTGGGTTTGAGGTGACTGCCCCGTCCACTCAGAACTTCAATACTCTTTATCGTTCTTTTATTTAAAGACAACACGTTTATTACTATTGTTCTATTATTTCTACTAGTATAAAATTAATAATAGCTAACTTATTAGCATTCACTCTCATCATGCATTTCATGAGTTTTGGCATTCAATATTTTAGTTAATTTGCACACATCCAATGAGTATTGTTATACCTGATTTACAGATGATACAACTAAGGAATAGAGAGGTTATGAGACTTTCTATTTCATGTAGATCTCATGTCACAGAAACAGACTCTGAATGGATATTCTGTAACTCCATCTGGGCTATCTCTATGCCAAGGTTCATCCCCAATATGCTGTCCCCCTCCCTAATAGTTCTACCCCCTCTTCAAATATTCTGTCCCTTTCCCAAACATTCTCTTCCCTTGCCAAACATTTTTTCTCTTTCCCAAATTCCCTGTCCTCTTCCCCAAACACTGTATCCCCTCCTGAAAAATGCTTTCCCACTCCCCAGACCATAGTTTTACCAGAGGTGGAGTTTTAAAGGGTGATTTTGTGAATGAGGATAATGCAGTGGCAAGTCTCTTCTTGTTGTTTAGTTCTCCTCTGAAAACCTTACGGGATACAGATGGGCAGGTACAAGGGATGAAGCTTCCACAAGGTAAGACTCTGGGCTCCAGAGCACACGTTGGCGGCCAGGTAGAACTACCCTCTGTCAAGCCCACCGGGAACACTCAGGGGAATTTAGTTCTGACGTTGGGTATTGAGAAAGTTTGCTCACAGATGGAATCCAAGAGCTGAATTTTCCTGAAAGGGTAACAATTGGATAAAAGAGGAGGAAAAAATTTTCCAACAAAAGGACAAGTGTAGGCAGGAATCCCAACACTGGTGCTATAGGTAACAGGGACTGCTCGCGCTGTGACCTGAGCCCTTTACTATAGTGCAGGGAGCCAGGGAGGGAGAGTAGACAAATGAGTGGCCAGACATGGATATAAAATATATTGCTGATTTTTAATATTTTCACCCCAATTTCAGACATAAAGAGGTAGCCTTGCCTTGAGTGTTGCTGATGGAAAGGTGAATGGAAAGATTGACTGTATGGTGAGGAAATGAAGATCAGAAAACACACAGGAGATAGTGTCATAGCATAAATAGGTATAAATCCTGCATTTTCAGAAACCTATTATAGAAATATAGGCCAGGAATGCATAGAAAACAAATATTGGATACTCTAATTGCTCTTGGGCACCTTGTGAAGAGGATGCTAAAAGGAAAAAAACATAAATTTAAAAAATTTCAAGAAACACAAACCGCAGGATTTTAAGAGCACGAACACTATGACAAGTGTTAGTGCAAGGGCAGTGCATCCTGCGTCAAAAGGCGTCTTCAAAATCCTAGCCACGTTAATAGGCGGCCCTCCCTTGTTTATTTTTGTAACCCTAACACTAGACATCTGATGTCAACTGACAAACATTCAATGAAATCTGTTTAATCAAACAAATTATTTTAACAACTTATTTTATAATTAGTATACCCCGCCAAACCTTCCCTCTAACTCACACCACTCATCCAAACCCAAACATCGTCCCAAACCCATGTGTCTTGCTCTGAGCACAAATACCTGGGTATGGTGTTTTTAAAGGCTGAATTGATTCAAAGCAGTTACTGTTTAAGGTTCTCTCCCTGGATCTCCTCTGCTGAATGGGGCTGCACACTCACCTCTCCAGTGACAGGACACAGTCGTGAGGAAACAAATCTGTGCTGGATTATGATTCCGCTCCCTGCTCCTCCTCACTTTGTATCTGCTTTGCTCTTGTCCTCTCTTTTCCTTTGGCCAACTGCTTCTTGTCCTTCAAAATTTGGTCAGACGTTAACTCGCTAGTGAAGTCATCCCTGACTCTCCCAGAAAAAGTGAACTATTCCTTGCTCTATGTCCTGGTGACATTTGCAGCTTCTACTAAGCAGCTGTGTTGCCCTTGTAATGAGTCTGTCTTTCCTGTAAGTCGGTAGGCTCTTTGAGGGTACATGCAATTAGGTCACTAAACATTGTACATCCCCCTACCAACGCCTGGAACAATGGGCTTATCACTAACACAATGAATGTGTCTTGAGGATACTTAAATTTCTGTGGCCAGAATTGAAGTTATATTTTTCAATTGACCCTGAACCCACCCTGTCTTCTCAATATCTCCAGTCCATATATCTAAACGAAAGCCTCTCAAATAGATTTGCCTTCCATCCCTGTTGAAGAACACACAGTACTTTTACCCACCCAGAAAAATGTAATTGAAAACATATTTTGATCATCTTTTGGCTGTAGGTGACCACACTGATATTTTGTCTTTCTGCAAATTACCTTTTCTGTGGCAAATATATTTGTAGGTCAAGTAAGGTCTTGAAACATGGAAGAGATTCAGGGGTACTCTGAAGACCTCCCCATCCTAAATTTCCACATCACCAACTGTCTTCAGCCTCCTGGTGAGGGCCTGTATGACCCTCTCTGGCCTCCCAATTTTTCAAACACAGTTGCTCCGGAGACATGCAGAGTCTTTGCCTTGTCACAGCCTCCTCAGCATGAAAGATTTTCTCAGAAACTTCCACCTCTGCCCATGCAGGGCAGGAGGCAACTTCCTATCTCTCAGAATTTTTAAAGTGGGCACTAGCCAATCTCTGGTTGTAGAGTGGATTTAAATACTGACTTGAGAGGACAGTAGACTGATGGCTTTTAAAGTTCCCTTTAAGTCAGCTACTTTATGATTCTGAAAACTGAATGCTCCAAATCCTAGTTATTTAAGTCATCTTCCTACTAAACCTATATGGATCTCAAAATATTATCTCCTTCAGATCTCTTAATATTGGCCCCACCTCTCAGACCCCAATGCTACAGCCAGCATGTCCTCATCACCTACCAGTCACGGAACATGATGGGGTCTGCTCCTGCCTCAGATGTATGTTTAGATGATATAGGGTCCAGACACTATTCTTCTCCATCAGCAAGTCCAATCCTCATAGGAAGAGTCCCCAGAGTCACCTTGAGGGCTTCAGACCATAACGGTTAATTGTACGGGAGAGACCATGGCGCCAGAGGCAAGTGAGACTTTGGCTGGGCTCCCAGGAGCGCTTTGGAGAGAGGCCAGTCTGCCTTCTGCAAAAGGCCTCAGAGGGCCTTCTCCAGCACTTGCTATCTCCCCTGCCCATCCTCCATATAACCTCTGTAACTCTATACAGATTCTTGGTCTCTGGCTCTGAAGAGATGACCCCATGCCCCCATCACAATTCCCATAAACACATGCTCTCTGACTCTCTGACAGTTCTGAGTCTCACCTCCATGCCCAGGAAAATTTTGTATTCTACCATCTCTTCAACCAATTACTTCCCCAGTCTTGTGCCCCATTCAGTCCCACATTGTTCTTCCCTTGAGAAGCCTCTCCAATAGGAGCTACCTGTTCTGGGGCCGGAGCTCCTGTGAGAAGATCTGGGGGAGAATGTAATGCAGAAGTGCTTGTTCTGGGTTAGATCCTGTCTGCTACTAGAACTTGAGTGTCTTACAACTCTTATCTAAAAGGAAGACTGAGGCTGTGTTTGATAAAGAAACAGCATCTCTCACTAGCTAGATGTGGTTTTCTGTGATTTCCAGATTGATCTCATTTTCATGTGTGCTTATGCATGATTGATCCCTCCCCCAACACCGCCCCCAAAACACACATCTTCCTGGTCAGAGTAACTGGGTCTGATGTTGGTTTTCTGTGAGAACAGCATGGCTACCTTTGAATGTCTTTGTGTCAGATAAAATACATAATGAGCAGAAAACAAAGTCTAGTACATACTAGGTGACACATAGAGTTTTCTTCCCCTCACAGGCACTACACCACTTTCCTTCTCAGTGTTTCCAACATTGTTATAATTCTCCTATGAGGAGTCCTTACATTTCAAAGCCTCCACGATAAAGGTTCAACTATGAATTGTTTGAAATTCAGTTTTCATGAACTGAAATCCACTCCTCGCCACTTCCACCTGTTGGTTTTACAACAACCTTCTGGATCCAACACAACCGCAAGTCCCATGAGTGCCGGGCACAGGGCAGATGTCCTGCCTCCATGATCTTTCCTTCCGCTAAAGAACCTTCCTCTGACCCTCAGTACACTGGTCCACCACTCTCAGGCTGGCTTCAACTTGTCTTACTCCCTGGAGAGAGCAACAAGGCTATGAAGAGTTTATATAAAAACAGAAATCAGTAAAGTTCCCTAGTTTTTTATATCATAGTCCCCTCTATTGGGAATACTCTAAAACATAGTCCTATTTTTGCACCTGTCTATCTGGGTCCTCTACCTAGGTAACACCTTGATCATCCTTTAGAGATGCTCATCTATTTAACAAGTTTGATTTAATACTTATTTTAAATCTCAACAAGTAGAATGTCAGGTGAGAAGTGAAGTGTTTTATAATGTGGTGGTGTTTCATTTCTGTAAAAAAGATGTCACTCAGTATTTTGAAGCTTGTTTTATTTCACTTGGAGAGATAGCAAAGCTTTCCCAACTGATCGCTCCTTTTTCAATACTCAGTCTCACTAGGACAAGTAATTGATTGCAAAGAACAAGATGATTTTTATTAACCTTGATATGCTACAGTCAAAGCGTTTTAAGGAAAAATTTAGCCTTAGGAAACCATAGTTTAAATCTCTATCAACACCAACCGTCCAAACTCATCATCATCTTCCAGCCTTCCTTTTGCTCATTGTCCACTTATCGTTCCCTTTTGTAGCACAAGTTTTTCTATTTAAAGATTTATTTATTTATGCTTATTTATTTATTTATAATTTATTTATTTATTTATTTATTTATTTATTTATTTATTTATGCTGGGTTATACGCCAGAGGTGTGAGGTGGTGAGAGGATTCACCAGAGACAGAGTGGGGAGCAGAACAGGCAGATCGACTGAAGTACACTGCTGCAGGGAGCAGCGGGCGAGGCAGGAGAGGTCTGCAGTTCCATGTGGGAATCTCCCTGGCTGGGTATTGAACTCATGCCATAGTGGCTCTGGATAGCTCCATAGTGCTGCGCTTAACCCGTTGCACCACCAGGGAGGCCCCTTTTTAGCACAAGTTTTAATATGTTTATGTATGTATTTTCTTCTTTTTACTAGTTAAATTATAAAATCAGTTATGGCAGATACAAACTTTGATTTACACTGTCATTCAGTGCCTAGTAGTTTTTTCCTGCACAAAGTAGATGTCCAATAACTATTTGCAAATGAATTAAGAAAAGACCTCTCTGATAAACCACACACACACCCTCACACATACAAGTATTTGTACACAACCTTTACAACCAGGAAATACAAGATTCTCCTGCTATGTGCTTCCAGAGAACTCTGTATTTTTAAAATCATACCATTTTCAGTCACTTATCTGATATCCTCTCCCAAGCTGATTGTAAGCCTCATGAGATTAGAGGTTGCATTTGTCTGCCTATACTTACCATCCGATTCTAGGTACCTGTTGTTTAACACAGTGACTGGCCTAGAGAAAACATTCAACATGCTTCGTAAAGGGAAGTCAACATTTTTTTTCTCTCTATACTTGTTTCAATAGGGTTTCAGGGCCTCCCTGATGGTGCAACTGATTAAGGGTTAAGTGCAGGGCTGTGGAGCTGTTGGTGGCTGCAGCACGAGTTCAATGCTGGGTCAAGGAGATCCCCACATGGCGCGGCAGACCTCTCCTGCCTCGCCCGCTGCTCCCCTCAGCAGTGCATTTCTGTCTATCTGCCTCTTCTGCTCCCTACTCTGTCTCTGGTGAGCCCTCTCACCGCCCCACACCTCTGGCAAAAATAAATTTCTTTTTTTTTTAAAGAGCATTTCATTATAATTTTGTACTTGCTATTTTTGTTTAGATGCCCAAAGGCAGACCTTTTCTTATCTCCATTAGAGTTCTTCTTGTGAGATTCAGTCTATTTTTCCAGGTATTTTGATACTTTTAGATTCTGATTCTGTCATCTGCTCTCTTGTGTATTCAGTTTTATGCTAGCTACAGATTTAACAGACTTCTTTCTAGGTTATTTCTAGGTTATTGTTTAGGTTATTCTGGTTTGGTTTTGAGCATTACTGTTATTGATTAGAGACCGCTCTGGGAGACCCTGAGTTCCTTCTTTCTTAATGAAATGAACAATCTGCAGGACATTATTCATCTAAGTATAAGAGCTCTTACATTATATCACACAATATATTTTTTCTCTTCTCTCTCAGTGTATCCAGGACATTTTCTGAGGTCACGTAGTTAAAGCAAAACAGAAGATAAGAAGTCTTGGTAATAACTGTAGAGCTAAGAAAATTCTTTGTGTTAAACAAACATCTAAGGATGATGTCTGGGAATCAGAATCATTGGTATAGAGATGCCAGATTATAGACTAAAATTAAAATGGTATGTGAGCCCTTTATTAACTTGTCTGGGGAATATGATTTGTCTTAGTTTATAATGTAATCATTTTGAAGCTTATCAGTCTAAACTTTATAGGATACTATGCAAACACAGTAGGGTAGGAGTGTGCAAACTTTTTCTTAGAGCCAGACAATATTAGTTTGGGCTTTGCACAGAAACAGCAATGGACAAGTGAATGAATAGATGTGAGTGTTCTGACAAAACTTTCCAATAATAAGTGACATATCTGATTTGGCCCATGGGCCAAATCCAGGGTTTTGGATCCAGGGTTGTATATTATTGATAGTAACCACTTCCATGCAAACACATACACACACACATGCACATTTTTTATTTTGAATAACATTTTTCTGACTCCATTGACTTGATACTGCTCTTGTTTGCCATGATCTCTACATAGATAGCTCCCCCCATCCCAAGAAGTATTTATTCATACAAAAAGACTCAAGTACATCAAGAGCAAATAGGTATTTTTCTACAAGTTTTCTCTTATTTGGGTTTCAATATATTCTACACATATAGACTTTTTAAAATTAAATGTTGTTTATTGAAGTAGGTTGGTTTACATCATTGCATCTTTGGAAGCTATAGGTTCAAATCCCCACAAAGGTGTCTTCACACCATGCCCACGACACCATTGGTGCCCCAGTGATCTACCGCTATCTTCCATTGAATCCCCTCCCTCTCCCACTTCTCCTACCCCCGCCCCCCAGATCTGACATTAAGAGTTCATTATTGGTTTGGTTTTGACTGACCTTTAGTTATGTTTCTCTATTTTCCAGCTATAAGTAAGAACATCCAACATTTGTCTTTCTCCTTCAGAATTATTTTGCTTAACATTACAAATACAAAGTTTTGGCGCAACATACCCACTACACACTCTGTTACTTACAACTGGTTGGCAGTGCCTTTTGTATGACTTAGACATGCAGAAAAAACTCCAGAAAACACTGGTGAAGGCAGAGACGATAGCATAAATGCCAACTTTTGAGAAAGGGAAATGAAAATAACTGAATAGCTTGCTTATTAAGAAAGAAGGGAACTATCATTGAAAAAAAGTGCAAAGCCATCTCTTGAGACTTAAAGTTGATTTAGACACTCTCTTGTAAATTTTTTGATTGTTCATAGGAGAAGCACAAGACTACAACTACATATGTCCCTGGAAACGAGACAGACAGTTGTGCTGCTAATCAGTGGCAGGAATATTCTTGGATAAGATTGGGGCCGACTGCCCAGCAGCTGCCACAGGCATGGTCCCAGCTGTTTCATTGCAATGAATTCAAGGAAAGACGTGAGGATTAAATTGCAGTTAATCTTCCTGATGCACACAGAGAATAAACATTCATGCTGGTCATGAGTTGTAAAACATACTTAGTAGATTCTAGGATGCCACAGAACATGCCCAGTATGAAGATCAAGAACACATGCATTTGGGATTACTCATTTCAGATGTATTTGAATTTCATATTTTTTCACCCACCCCTCAAAATCAAAAGTTTAGCCTTTGTCTCCAAAGAAAATAACTATAAAATTTCAGAACAGCTTTTATTTCTATAATGATAATCACATTAACTTTCTCCCTCCCTCTATTCAAGTTTGTAAAAATAAAAAAAAATGTAAATCAAAATTCTTTTGGAATTTTTAAGTGAGCATGATGTGGAACTTTGTATAAGCTATGTCAGATACTCCCTAACTTCCTGTTCAGGATTCCAGACTGAATTGTTTTCAGTTTCTCATATGGAGAAAGTCTCCCTATGACTTTCACATGACTCATTTTAGTTCTGGTTCTAAAAGGTGATTAGAGAAAAAGTTCCCATCCAAAATAATTCTTTATCATATAAACTGAAGTTTAGATTATAATGTCTTTTAATACCTCCATAGCCCACTGACAGTAAATTATTTTCTGCATCATTTGATTTTGACTGGGGGCCCCCCATCACCACCTCTGCCCTTTCTCCTCCCCTTTCTTCTTGAATGCCTTGAATATTCTTGGGAAAGATAGTCAAATTCCAGCAACACCACTTCTGGAATTTTTATGAAATCTTGTTTTATCAATAGGTTAATTTAGGAAGAAGAGCTATTTTTCTAATATTGTTTTCCACATTCATAAATGCATTCTGTCTCATGATTTATGTAAGTCTTATTTAATAACTTTAAATAGACATGTACAATATTTCCTAAAATTCTTGAATACTTTTTAAGTACTTTATGTATAATTTACTGATGTAAAATGTGCCCCTTTAATTATTTTTCATAATTATTTCAGTTATGTAATAATACAATTGGATTTTTGCCTTCCCCAAATTATATGCAGCAAGCTGATCAGCCCTCCATATTAATTTTAATAATTTTTGTGGTTATCTATGCTTCAACATAAATAAGAATGTCATCTACCAATAATTACAGTTTAATTTTTCCTTTCCCCCCACCCCCCGGGTAGTGTTTAAAGTCACCAGACAGGATGAGGTTCCTGGGGAAGGAAAGAGAGGGAGGAGCAAAGACAACTTCTCGGATAAAGACATTGCCCAAGGATGTGAGAGGAGAAAAGTGGTATTAATGCTATTCTTTCCCTCATCCCACCTTTAATGCAAATTAAAACCACAATGAGATACACACAGCCTCACTCCTATGAGAATGGCCCATGTAAAAATCCCCCAGAAATAGTAAATGTTGGCAAGGTTGTGGAGAAAAAGGAGTTCTTGTAAACTGTTGGTGGAAATGTAGACTGATCCACCCATATGGAAAACAAAATAGAGGTTTCTCAAAATATTAAAAGTCGATATACCTTATGATTCAGCAATTCCACTTCTTGGTATTTATCAAAAATACAAAAACACTAATTTGAAGGGATAGATACAATCCTGTGTTCATTGCAGCACTGTTTACAATTACCAAATTATGGAAGAAACTTCAATGCCCAACAACAGATGAGTCAATTAAGAAGATATGGTCCATGTACACAATGGAATAAGACTCAGCTATAAAAAGATGAAATCTTTCCATTTTCAACAACATGGATAGAACTGGAAGGGATTATACTAAGTGAAGTAAGTCAGAGAGCAAAAACAAACCAAAATACCAGGTGATTTCACTCATGTGAAATATCAAGATACAAAACAAAGAGAAAAAAACTAAACCAAAACAAACCCTAGAAATATGACTGCAAAATTAAGACTACTAGAGAAGAAATGTTCTCTACTAGGTAGAGAACAATGGGGGAAAGGGTTCAGTTGGCTGAAGTGGAGGATTATGGGTACCTTGGTGGTAGAGGTGGTATGGTAACGTACATTTAAAGAGGTGGGAACCTATTCCCTAATACCTAACTAAAATTGTTGTAAATCAATCTTATCTCAATTTAAATTAAAAAACATTCTGATAATAACCAGATAGATTGATTAATAAACATTTCTGAGAATAATTATTTTTAAAATGAGTTTTCTTTTTTGTACTTGAATAGAGCTGTGCCCATGCTATCCTAAGACAAGGAATCTCCAAGAGGTATCCTGTAATTTATTAACTGATTGAAAAGAACCTTCAGAGAAGTATCAACTGAGTGTGCAGAGTACTGGGTACCAGAGTCTCAAGCCCAAAATATGTCAGAATAAACTTCTATGAAACTTAATTTTGTTTATCTCATTCCCTTTCTGGAAATTCATGGGCTCCTTTCCTCTTCTGCCCATGACCTGTCACCACCACAGATACATGCAGCAAAATAGAAAGCCTATTTCTTGATATAGTAAACAGGTTGATGTAAGCAAAGAGAGAAAAGAGAGGAAACTGACTCTTCAATATAAAACCTCTTTGAAAGCAGCAATGATGTCTTATCTTTCTGTCCCCTCTTGGTTCCAGAGCTAGTTTTGCAGTCAAGGTACTCTACCAATGAATCAATGATGTTGCCTGATAGATAACTGATGATTTGAAATTCAGATCACAAATGATTTGAAATTCTATCGCTCATTTGACTTAGCACCTTCATCTCTAACACCCAAACTTCAGCATTAGAGAATATATTCTCAGTTCCAGTTTCAAACATACTTTTATTGAGCTCTCTCCCCTGGTTCACAATGCATATCTTAATATTTGCCCAAGAGGCTCTTTTATCTTTCTTTATGCTAAACTCATTTAGTATGTTCTCGACTCTTCTGTAGGAATCCTACCTTGAGCACAATCTCACAGATAGCTTTGGTTATTCTAAACTGAGTTTTCTCTCCCTTTGGGTTCTAAGTCTACCTGAATATTTTCACTTGAATCCTTACTTTTTGGTTATTTGTAAACATATGTCTTTTCACCCATACTAGGTAGATACGGATTGGGAAGCCATATTTCTCTTCCCTCTACAAATGTTCCAATTTGTCCCAATCAAAGACTCTGTCCATTTTAATTGGTATATGCAGTGTGTTTGAAAAAATTATTTGATTATTTATTAGTTGATTAACCAACCAAATCCTACAGTTACTAAATGGATGGGCTATGGTTTGAGATCCTCAGGGCCCCTTCAACATAGCCTTAACCCTCTGTGTGATCCTCTTGACGGCCTCCTTCACCTCTTTATTACGAAGGGTATAAATAATGGGGTTAAGAAAAGGGGTGACTAAAGCGTATACCAAGGCAATACACTTATCTGCACCCTCAGGGCGACTCCCAGATGGTCCCACATAGACAATGAAGGCAGAGCCAAAGAACAGTGCCACCACAGTAATATGGGAGGAGCAGGTGGAGAAGGCTTTGGCACGGCTGGCAGCTGAGGGCAGCTTCAGCACAGTTCTCAAGATTCTCCCATACAGTCCAAAAATGAATATAAGATTACATGCATTGATTGTGCCGATCACTCCAATATGGACTTGAGCATGCCAGTTTGTGTCTACACATGCCAACCGCATCAATGGAGCCAGGTCACAAAAGTAATGGGTCACCTCTCTCAGACAGAAGGGCAGAGTGGCTGTGAGACTGGCTGGCACCAGCGCAGCTGAGAAGCCAGCCGCCCACGACGCCCCCACCAGCCACAGCTGAACCTGCCTGCTCATGAGGGCGTGGTAGTGCAGTGGCCGACAGATGGCAAGGTAGCGGTCCAGCGCCATGACACCCAGTAGGTAGCACTCGGTCATGCCCAGGGAGTGGAAGACATAGAGCTGGAGGAAGCATGCCACTGGCGAGATGGGGGAGCGCCCGTGGAGCAAGGTGTGCAGCAGCAGGGGCACTGTGGTGCTCACGTACCAGAGCTCCAGGAAGGAGAGCACGCTGATGAAGAAGTACATGGGCGTGGCCAGCCCGGAGTCTGCCCGCACCAGGACGATGATGAACAAGTTCCCTGCCAGGGTGAGGAGGTAGATGCACAGAGTCCCCAAGAATGCAAATGGCCTCAGGGCCTCAGCGAACGTGAAACCAGCCAGGATGAAGCTCTGGGTCCATGTGTGGTTGACACGGTCCATGGTACCTGGACACTAGGGGTGAGACAGTAATTTCTTCTTGAGAAATTTCCCAGCACCAGAAGTGTGGAACACAGGGGCCTGAAAATAACTTACACATTAGCAAACCAACTGCCCTCACTTTTCAAAAGAGGAACTGAAGACCAGAGGCAGAAGTGATTTGCGTAAAATCGCAGTCTGTGACTGAGAGGGTTGGAGATAGGTTTTGGAATCCAAGCCTCAGAAATTTTCCATTCTTATAGGATGTGATGCCAGAGATGTGGGCCTTGGGACTTTCTCCCACATCTCCCATCGGGAAATAGGAAATTTAGGAATCTCTCCCACTCATCCACTCTTAGTCACAAAGGAAGGTACTGAGCTTCTTTAAAGCATCTGCCTGTCCCTCATCCCTTCTTTTTCAACATTCTGAATGCAAATTATTCATTTGAAAATCTAGAGATGGCTAATCTCTACAGATTCATGAAATAAAGACAAAAACAAGAGTCATTTGGAGTTTGGGACTGTGGAAGATTTAGCGATTTAGTGAAAGGGTGTGTGCAATTATCCATCCTCGAGGAAGGTCAAGGAAAAAGGAGACTTATGCTTTCTAAAGTGTGACTGCGAAGGCTGCTTCAGAGAGCCTGCTTGGAATGTTCTCTTTGAGAATTAGCTGTCTAAACTCATTTTACCGCTAGGTCAAAATGAACATCTTTTCTCTTCCCCTCAGTGTTCTCTTCTTTAAAATGGAGAATTTTAAATAGATGTCTTATGATGTCCCCTACAATCCTAGTAGTTTGTGATTCTCTAAAGTCACGGAAAAAATGTTTTGGGGATGAGGGTGGATTTGCATCAGTGCAGCTCTGGTTTTCCTCCCACACCTGGCAGGCCTTACCTAGGGAAGCAGAGCCCCTCTGAATCCTCTTCTCTAGCTTCTCAGCTCTTCTGGGCCATCTGCCCATTCCCAGACTGATGTGGTGAATTCAGGACTTGGCGCCTCCTCCTCAGCATCCTTTTGCCCAAGACGCTTCCCTTCCTATAGCTCCTGATCCTGGAGGGACCCCAGGGGCTCCTGCTCTGTGTTCCCTGGAGTGACTGAGAGGGTGTGATGAGCTCTCACTAGGGGTTACTCTAGGGCAGGGTGTTGGCACAGGAAAGGGAAGCAGATCAGCTTTATTTCTCAAATGGCTTTTCTCATCTCTACAACCCTGATTTTGGGCTCTGGAATCCAATCTCAGGACATTGTCTATCTGAGCAACTAGAATGTTTCTAAGTTCCATACATATTTTTATGGGGAGAGACAACCCAACTTGTGTAATCTTGTGCAAACTTGGAGAATAACACCTTGAGACTCCAAAAATGACTTTCATTTTTCAAAAATTCTCTTTACAAGGAAGGAGACTTCTCATCCAGTTCATCTTTCTGTGGACTACTCAGCTAGTCAACAGGACACCACAGCTTCTCTGTGGAGGACATCATTACCACTGTCCATTGTTTCTCCTCTCATATGTTCATTGGTTCAATCCTTGACTGTTGAATACCTAATATACCACTCTAAGTGCACTGTTCTAAGCCGTATTATAGTAGGTACCATTATTTCCACCACCACTACAGTTATTACTACCCTGTACTTTCTCAGGAGGCTTATCCACTGTTTCATGATCACTTTCCCATCCTCATTATTTTCTTCAAAATTCCCGAGATCAGCATCTGAGGTCTGACCTCACCTAAGCACTATCTGTCAGCACATACCTCAATAGACATGGAGTCCAGAAAACTCATAGCATAAAATCTGTATCTATTGGAAGTAATGCATTTGAATCTTTCTCAGATCCAAATGTACTTTTTCCCCCAGATTTCAAGGTGAGGACGAGACAGTTGCTAAATTAAATGTAAGATAAAGAGGTAAACATAAAGGATAATCAAATATATCAACATAAAATGAAACAGATCACTGAGTGTTTTGAGATCCTGTTATAAACTCATTCTGCAGGAGCTGAAGAATTCTGAGCGAAAGGAGGAAGATTTGCTTCTCAGAATGTTAATGTAACTTCACAATTGGAAGAGTCTTATTGAAAACTATCTCAGGTACTTGGATAATCAATGAGACCCATTCCCATTCAGTCTTAACCAGCATTGAGCCTGCGTTCCACTGCATCTGGAATGCTTGACCTTCCTCGAGGATGGATAATTGCACACACCCTTTCACTAAATCACTAAATCTTCCACAGTCCCAAACTCCAAATGACTCTTGTTTTTGTCTTTATTTCATGAATCTGTAGAGATCAGCCCTCTCTAGATTTTCAAATGAATAATTTGCACTCAGAGTGGCTACTTTACTGCTTATTTTTAGTTCTTTCCTTATTCACATTGCATCGGCATTCCTGCAGTTCCCTTTAAACCAGTCTCTGAAACAGATGTGCTTCCTCTGCTGTATCTGAATGTGCATCTGGATGTCTTGGCATTAACTGAGCAGATTGTCATGGCGGTGTGCCATCCCTCAGAAAGCTAGCGATGTGATAATAAACACCTGAGCACAGGGATTGCAAACATTACCTGGAATTATTGCAGAACTCAAAATACATACTAAAATATTGGAGGCTTCAGGCTTCACCTAGCCAAGAAAGCTGTTCTTCTCTTTGACGTCATCCTCTCTCAGTAGAGAGGGCTTGCCTGGTGTCTATGCTGTACCAGGAATGGAAGAGAGAAAGGAACAGACCTCAGACCTCCACCAAGTAGCTCATGATTTGGGGAGAAAGATGACACTTAAAATTATCTGTGCTTAAAATGTAATGAAAAAAAATGCAATGGGATTTAATGTGTTCAAAAATTCAAAGTATCACTGCTATGGTTTGAAAAAGAAAGCAAATGTTTACATGAAAATGGACATGAATAGGTAAGTGCTTTAAAGTAATGCCAATCTAAGGTAATTCTAAAATTTTATTCATCTAACATGTGCTATATTTTGATGTAAAACATTCCTAAAAAGCATGATTGAAAGGTTAGCAAATTATATCAAGTATAACTAAAATAGTACAAGAAATCACTGTCATTCATGTATCCCTTCATTTAATGTATCTTTTAAACATCTCGATGCTCAGACTTCATGTTAGAAAGTGGAGAAAATGACATGCATAAAACATAGTCCTTTCCCTTAAAATGCAGAGTTTGACAGACCCTTGAATCAAGAACTACATAAGCATTTAAGGGTTTCAAACATATAAAAATACTGCAAATCCCTACACAATAGATAAATTTGAAACTTACAGCCCTTCAATTTTTATATTGACAAAGGCTCACAAATTTGGAAGCACTTTGTCGAAGTTACCATGGGGAGACACTTTCATCTGTTGCTGGTTGAAGATTGCATGGCTCAATCCTTCACAAGGAAAAGTGAGGAAGATTCACCCAAATCATATGTGCATTTGCACTATGACCCAGGAAACCCATTTCTAGCAATTTGCTTATAGTAATACACATATGAAATAAGTATACACATGGCATTTCACTATAGTTATGTATTTACTATCCAAAGACTGGAGCTACCCGAATCCCTCAGCAGAGGACTGATTGAATCAAACGGTGGACCCTATGGAGCTATTTTTTAAATGAGAAAGCATGCACAGGGAAATAGATCTCTAAGATTTCTAATCAAGAAGATCAAGGATAGAACAAAATACATGGTGAGAGACATACTTAGGAATGGGAGATTATAAAATATATGTATCCTCTGTTTTTGCTTATAGAAACAATAATAATACAGAAAAAAAATTATAAGCGGCCTATGGGAGTATGAAGTGTAGGGAGGAGCAGATAGGATGGGATATTGAAGCAGAAGGACTTCGTAAATACGTTTCAGTTGCTTTGATTGTTGAATCCTTTCTGTGTATTATTGGTGGAAACAAAGAAATTACCTTTTAAAAAACCCACTTTAGTTCAGCAACACTGTGGTTGAGTGTCCTTGTTTGCTCCAGATGATTGGTTTACGGCCTGAAGTAGTCATTAATGGCCCTCCTTTTCTCTCTGATGTGCTTGAGCTCGAACAACAAAGTGGGTGAACACTCCATGTGATGCCAGCACAGAGCAGATGGTTTGATTTTGGTGCATGCAGCCCGGGTATCCTGCTGGAGTCCATACCCAGATGTTACTGGGGAGAAGTGCCCTAAAGCTGGGCCTCACCTGGGGTGCATACCCCAATGAGCCACGCCAAAGCATTGCTTCTCAAATTGTTTTCACATCATTACACATACAACACGTGATAATATCTGTAGAGGACTCTTAGCTGGACAGAAAGGCTGCTATTACCAGAGGCAATCATATAAGAACCCCAGTTCCCTCAGGCCCCATTCAGAGAGGTTAAAGTCAGTGACGTGACCACCCTCTTCTTTATTTATATGTACATTTCCCATATATAATTATACATTTAAGTTTATATACGGGAAAAGCTGTGCTAAGGTTGATCTAAACTTTATGTTCTAAAGGGAGACCCCAAGGAAGTTGCAAGGGAAGATAGACTATAAAATGAAAGGCAAGAGGAGTGTGGAGCTATGGATAGATCCCATAAAGAGACTTTCCTGGTGGGGAGGGGTAGGGCACTTGATCACTCTCATTTCGCTCTTTGTCCGTGAATGAAAACAAAGCACTGTGTTATGGTTGGTAGTGCTGCCTTGGTAGATTATTACTACATCTGTCTTGAATGTTCAGATTCTAATTCTTTCTCCTTCAAAGGAAATTATGAAGATTACATGAAACATATTTTAAAACAGCTGTCACTATTTCTGGTATAGAGTAGACATACAAAAGGTACTTGGTTTGATTTTTTTCAGCAGTTATATGAGAACGGAAAATAGAGAGCAGATATAAAGCCCACACAGTGGCCTGTGTGCCAGGGTTCTGCCCTATCTTCCTCACTGATTTCCTGACGATCTTTGGCAGGTATGTGTGACCTTCAACTCGCATCTCATCAAAAGGCAGAGGAAATGATCAATCGTTTCCACTTTGCTCAGAGAGGAAGTGGGGGGAAGGGTTGGGAAGGAAAGCGGAGGCAGAACAGGCTTGGAGCTCAGGCCCTTGTTTCCCTCTCTGTTAATCTGTTTTCTGTTTTCGTACATGTATACTTTACATGCAAGGCTTGCACAGCTTTTTGTCTGTTTGCTGCTTGCTTTTTTCATTTTTTTAAGAATTAACTTATTTTTGTTAATATGAATCCAGCTCATTTCTCAGCCATCGTCCATGCTAATAGAACTCAGGCAATATGTCCAATACCATGCTTTTGCGGCATTAGAGAGTCAGTTATCACCTCTGCCCAGGGCTCAGGGCTTCCCATCTGAAACTTGCACATGTTATGATTTAAGGCTTGTTACCTTTTCAGTCTTTAGCTAGAACTGAAATCCCTGCTGTTGGTTTTATTCTGTCTTCTCTCTATGGCACAGTGTAAGTCACAGATATGTCCCTGGCTCTTCCTCTGTGGCATTTCTTCTCACATCAGCATGAGACGGAATCAAGGCCCATATTGCCTTTCTACTTGTCCTGGCATTGATCGGCTCAGGGCCACGTCCTCGTGAGTGGGTGCTGAAGCATGTAGGACAAAATATGGCGTTGGCTCTTTGACTGACATTTGCCTGCACTCTGACCAGAGGATGAACTAACCATCAGCTGATTCCCATGTCACCAAAAAGCTGGGCTGTGGCAATAGAGACCATCAGGGACCCTTCAAAATAGCCCTGATCCGCTCAGCAACCCTCTTGACAGCCTCCTTAACCTCTTTGTTGCGAAGGGTGTAGATGATGGGATTGAGGAACGGGGTTAGAAGAGCGTACACCAAGGTAATGCATTTGTCTGCACCCTCAGGGCGACTCCCTGGTGAGCTCACGTAAACTGTGAAAGCAGAAGCATAAAACAGTGCTACCACTGTCATGTGGGAGGAGCAGGTGGAAAGGGCCTTAGCACGGCTGGCAGCTGAGGGCAGCTTCAGCACAGCTCTCAGGATCCCCCCATAGAGACCCAGAATAAACACAAAGTTGCACCCTGTGGCCACACCAATCACAGCCCCATCAACCTGATCATGCCAGCCTGTGTCCACACATGCCAACCGCATCAGTGGAGCCAGGTCACAAAAGTAATGGGTCACCTCTCTCAGACAGAAGGGCAGAGTGGCCGTGAGACTGGCTGGCACCAGCGCTGCTGAGAAGCCAGCCGCCCACGATGCCCCCACCAGCCACAGCTGAACCTGCCTGCTCATGAGGGCGTGGTAGTGCAGTGGCCGACAGATGGCAAGGTAGCGGTCCAGCGCCATGACACCCAGCAGGTAGCACTCGGTCATGCCCAGGGAGTGGAAGACATAGAGCTGGAGGAAGCACGCCACTGGCGAGATGGGGGAGCGCCCATGGAGCAAGGTGTGCAGCAGCAGGGGCACTGTGGTGCTCACGTACCAGAGCTCCAGGAAGGACAGCACGCTGATGAAGAAGTACATGGGCGTGGCCAGCCTGGAGTCTGCCTGTACCAGAACAATGATGAACAAGTTCCCTGCCAGGGTGAGGAGGTAGATGCACAGAGTCCCCAAGAATGCAAGTAGCCTCAGGGTCCCAGTGAGCGTGAAACCAGCCAGGATGAAGCTCTGGGTCCACGTATGGTTGACATAATCCATGGGACCTGGGCACAAGGGGTGAAGACAGAAGAGTAACTGTTTCAGGATCTATCCTTTATTCAGAACATTTTCCCAGTGCCAAGAACACTGAAGGTGAGCACCTGAAGGAACTTGGATGGTATCTAATGAACACTCCACTTCACCTAAAGAAAGTGTAGTCCTGAGGAAAAATGATAAACTCACATCACAGAATCCATGTTGACAGAACTGGAGACAGAAACCAAGGCTCCCAACCCCAGGTCAGTCCTTTTTTCAGTTACAGTTTTGGGCTCTAGAGACCCAGGCAACTAGATTTCATCCCTGCTCTGCCATCAGGAAAACAGGATAGTCAGGAAAATTCCACATCTGCCTTTCTGGTACTTCTCAGTGATAAAATAATCCCCAATACTGGACTGTAAGAGAAGAAAAATTCACCCCCAGAAGTGACTATCAGAACACTTTTAGGGACCCCCTGGAGTTTGTAGACGGTTCTCAGAAGGACTAGAAGAAGAGATGGGAGATGAAAGAGATGCAGAGACTCTGAAAACAATCCCTGAAATCTCACATCCATGGTGTGTGATGATAGCTTACTCAGCGGACACACTATGGATCCCCAAAGGAGACACAGATAAGGAATTGTCAAGGAGGAAAACCACAAGGCCAAAACCTCCAGTAAAAAGTCCTGCAGTGTAAAGAAACAGCTACTTTTCAGTCAAGGACTTGTCTTTGTGACCGTGTCAGTCACTACCTGGCACACACATAGGGTCAACCAGCTTCTCTTCCTATAACCTCGAGTTCTTTTTCTCAAAATAAAAACTTTTGAACAGATGTTCTTCTAAGATTCTTGCAACACAGAAAGGTTATGTTTTCCTAGTCACTGGAAAGTGTTGTGGATTGTGGGGGGCATCCACAATATTGATCCTAGAGTTCCCTCCCACATCTGGCAGGCCTTACCTAGGAAAGCAGAGCCCCTCCCAGTCCTCGTCTTCATTTTCTCAGTCTGCTGGGCCATCCTGCCCATTCTCGTACTGATATGGCGACGCCAGAACTTGGCGCCTCCTCCTCCGCATCCTTTTACCCAGGATGCTTCCCTTCCTATAGCTCCTGATCCTGGAGGGACCCCAGGGGCTCCTGCTCTGTGTTCCCTGGAGTGGCTGGTGGGGTGTGATGAGCTCTCACCAGGGGTTACTGTGGGCAGGGTGCTGGCACGGGGAAGGGAAGCAGATCAGCTTTATTTCTCAAATGACTTTTTTTTATTAGAACATAACATAACTTTATTCTTTTTGTTTGTTTTTGTATTTGCAATTCTATTAGATTCAATATGTATTTTTATTTATTTATTTATTTTTCCAATTGTTATTTTTATTTATGTCTTTTACATTACTGTATATTCCCCATAGGTTTCCCACCACCAATTCACCCATGAACCGTCACCACAGTCCCCTGTACTCCCCTCTCCCCTGTTCTGAGCCCCAATCCTCCCCTCTCTCTCGCTGATTGTTGCTCTTTGGCTTTTTTCTTCTCTACAACCCTGACTATCGGGCTCTGGAATCTAATCTCAGGACATTGTCTCCTCAGGGTCAGAGGAAAACCTGCAATTTTCATACACATTTTTATGGGGAGACACAACCTATTTTGCATGATCTTCTGAACGCATGGAAAATAATAGCTTGAGGACACCAGAAGCTTACTTCATCTGAAGAGTTTTATTTCATCTTCTTTTAAATTGCCTTGCAAGAAAACTTTTCAATCAGATCATTTTCAGTCAACTCTGATAACAAGAACAGAATGACCTAAGAGTAGAAAATTGTTTGTGTGCCTATTACTCACCTTAACGTCATCCCAGGACAATACCTCTACCTCCCCCATGCCCACACTCATCTTTGGCGTCAATCATTTTTTAATCCCCTGTGTGCTGAACGTTCTTCTAAAACACCAGCACCACTATCATCATTTTACCTCCACCATCATTATCATTACATGGGACATCACATCACTCTTCTCCAGTTCCATCATCACTTTCATGTCTAAAAAATTTTTTGATTTATTATTTGTTGCCCCACCACCATCCCGCGTGTCCCTTGTCCCTTTCCCTCCTACACCCTCTTAGCCTCAGAGCCCTGCCCTTGGGGTGTTTATTGATGGCCACTGGGGTTTCAAAGAGTTTTATTTTCTTGGATTGTCTACTGAGTAAATGCCCAGTGTTTGTTTTTAACTGTGTTGACTTACTTTGCTACACATAATTCTTTCAAACTCCCTCCATCTTGTTAAAAATGCTGCCTTTCATTCTTATGGCCATAAATACTCCATGGTGTGACTATGTCACACCTTCTAGATCCAATCATCTAGTGCCAGCCATTTAGGTTGTTTCCATGTCCTGACCTTTTTAAGTAATGCTGGTGTGAAAATTGGAAAACATATGACTTTTTGTGTTGATGATTTCGTATTCCTTGAATAGATGCCTAAGAGTGGGATTACTGGGCTACACTATTTCCATTCTTAGTTTTTAAGCAATCCAGATTGCTTTCCCTAAGGGCTGCACCAGTTTCCATTCCTACCAACAGGATAATAGGGTTCCTTTTTCTCCATATCCTCTTCAACACTTGTTGGAAATCTTTTGAACACATGCTATTCTCATGGATGTGAGATGGCATCTCATTGTGGTTTTAACCTGCATCTCTCTTATTAGACATGAGGATGGACATTTTTTCATGTCTTTGGCCTTCTGGATGTCCTCTTTGGTGAATTGTCTGTTCATATCGGCCGTCTGTTTATTGATTGGGTTTTTTTTTATTGCTGAATTGTATGAGTTTTTATATATTGTGAATATTAATCTCATATCAGTTATATAAAGTGTAACTATTTCTCCCACTCAATGGAATGTATTTTTAACTGTCTTGTATTTTCTTTCACTGTATAGAAGCTTTTAACTTGAAACAACCACAATTATTTATTTACTTTTAATTCTGTGCTATCAAGGTCAAGTTATCAAAAATATATTTTATTGTTGATATCATAGAACATATGACTAATGTTATATACATTTCTTCTACGTATTTTATTGTTGTAGGCCTCACATTTAAATTTTTAATCCTTTTGGAGTTAATTTTGGAGTATGTATTACTCTCATTTTTATTACCACTGGCATCATCTTCATAAAAGTCCTGCAATGGGATTGTGAGCTCTGACTTCCACTCACATATACATGAGCATGTACCGGATGGAGATGAAGTTCATATGGAAATGATGGATTAAAGCATTAATCCACTGAAAGTAATAGATTTGCCTCATTGGTTGATGCAAATGTGATTTCATATTTAAGAATTAGAGGCAGAGATCAAGATAATAGCAAAATTAAATTGACTATCAAGATATTAACCATGCAGATTGGATTAAAGGCCACACAAAATTAAAAACAACCATTGAAAAATCATCTTCAACCTGGAAAGTCTACCTGTGAGAGTTGGAGTTGTTTAAATAACAGGGAAAGGTGATATTCAGATACTTAGTTTTGAGAAATATTCTTCAGAAAATAATGCAACTTCTCCTTGGGCAAAACATTCTCAGATGCTTGGGAAATCGCAGGTTCTTAGATTTCTTCAGCTTTTCTTTAGATTCTACTTTATCTTCAACATTGCTTTTTCCCTGGGGTGGATGGCTGCAGCTATCATTTGACAAAATTCCTGCTTCCCCGATGGTCCCAAACACCAAGCCACCCCTAATTTGCAGCCTTAGTTATGTACCTACATGATTAATTCTGAGCCAGACTTCCCCCATGCTTTGCTGTGCCCAACTGCACATCATCCTGACTTGGCATTAGAGGGTATATGATAATGACGGCGTGTTTGCCATCAGAAAGCAATCAATGTGACACAAATACATGTTTATAAGATGCTTATATGCAAACGCAAATCAAGGCGAAATTATATGCTAAATATTTAGCATTGTATATGAATGAGGAGTGAGATGTTTTAAAAGTTTGTAAAAGGGAAAATGAAAGTTGGAACATCCCAAGTCTTGGCCTTAGCAGAGAAAACCATTTATTTCTCCTCATGTGACCCTCACCAGTGGGACAGATAAGGGTAAAACACTCTATTAGAAAAGAAGCAAGAAAAAGAACAGGTTCTGATGCCTCCATAAGAAGTTCATGATTCAGCAAAAGAGAACTAAGAATCCCATTGAAGCATCAAGTGAAGAAAGTGGCAACATTCTGCAATATGAGCATTACTGCTTGAAAAATGTCAATGATTAAGAGGGAATAGAAGAATGATTTTTAAATTTTATAAGTGATCTGAATTTTGTATTTTTTAAAATATTCTGTATTAGGGAACTATTTATATATTCGTATATGGAATACCATTCTCCAAGAAATAAAATGTGATCCAAGGGTTAGGAAAAGTGTTACCAGGGCCTCCCTGGTGGCGCAGCGGTTAAGCGCTGCGCTGTGGAGCTGTCGGCAGCCGCGATGCAAGTTCAACACCCGGCTGGGGAGAAGCCCACATGGCGCGGCAGACCTCTCCTGCCTCGCCCGCTGCTCCCCTCAGCAGTGTATTTCTGATCTGCCTGTTCTGCTCCCCGCTCTGTCTCTGGTAAACCTTCTCGCCGCCCCACACCTCTGGTCTGTACCCCAGCTTGTATGTATAAATAAATAAATCTTTAAAAAAAAAAAAGAAAAAAGAAAAAGTGTTACCGAAAGGAGCTTCAATAGTATGAGGAGGAGTAAAAATCAAAGCATTCCATTTTTATTCATTTAACATATTTATTTATTTATTATTCTTATAAGATTTATTTATTTATGCATATAAGAACTGGGGTGTAGGCCAGAGGTGTGAGGTGGTAAGATAAGAGGATTCACCAGAGACAGACTAGGGAGCAGAACAGGCAGATCAACTGACATATACTGCTGAGGGGAACAGCAGGCAAGCAGGAGAGGTCTGCTGTGCCATGTGGGAATCTCCCTGGCCGGGGATTGAGCTCGGGCTGCAGTGGCTGCGGATAGCTTCATAAGCTGAGACTTAACCAGTTGTGCCACCAGGGAGCCCCCATTTAATGTATTTATTAAATGTGTTCTATTTCTCACACCTCAGACTAGGCAAAGTATATGATATGGTAAACCTAATCTCATTCCTCAAGTTGCCTGTGGAGTGAGGAGATAGATCCCCAAACAGGCATTTTTAACATAATGCGGCCATTAAACAAATGGAAAAATACCATCTAAACTCATGATAAGATACATGCAACTTTATATAAGACTGAGGTACTATTCAGCTTGACAAAGATCTGGCAGCTTAAAATAACATTTTGTTGGGAAGGCTGCAGGGGAACAGACATGTTCATATACTGCTCAAAGGAATACAAAGCAGAAAAATAAATTTATCATCACTTATGCAGAATTACACATTCATTTGTGCCCAGCAGCCCTACTTCTAGGCCTGCACCTTGCAGACACATATGCTCACGTATGTTAAGTGCATGAATACAGGAGGTCACTCATTGCAGTTCTGTTGGTAAGAGCAAGACCAGAAGTGACCTGTGAGCCCTTTGGTAGGGACTGGTTACATTAAACATGTAGTGGAACACCGCAGAGCTGCTATCATAGTAAGGAGGCACTTTCTGCAGTGATCTGGAATGATGTCAAGGTGGGAGAAGCACACTTACATTAACTTGTTTTTGCATAAAGAAGCACAGCAGGGGTTGCAAGAAACACTAATAAAAATTGTTTCCTATGTAGGAATGGGAGCTAGTAAGGGACAGGTGGGCCTGGCTTAGAGAAAACTCTTCTACATACACCTTTTATGAATAGTTTTTATTTTTAATAATGCAGGCATACTATCTACTGAAACGAATGTGTTTTTTTTTAAATGCATGTCAGTCCAGTGACACAGTGCAATCACATAATCTGGTTTACCCAAATGAGTTCTGGTTAATGCCTGCTGTCCCCAGATAACTACTGACAGTGTCCTTTTCATTTTTAAAATTACTGGGCTTTACAACCCAAGTGCCCAACAATGGCGGGGTGGGTTAAGAAGATGTGACATTTACACACGATGGAATACTACTCAGCAAAAAAATAAATAAACTCTTGTCATTCGTGACAACATAGAAATGGAGGAAAGTATGTAAGTGAAATCAGTCAGGAGAAAGACATACTGAATGATTTCACTCGATGTGAAATAGAAAGAAACGACAGAAAGGGCGGGAACAAATAGGAGAGGGCCCAGTGGTTTAGGGTCAGGCCCTGCTTCTTTAGGAGTGTTGCAAACTTGGAGTCAAAGTCCTGAAGCAGAAAGGAATGTGGGTGTGTCCACACTAATCCCTAATTTGGCAGAAAAGGAGCTGGGAAATCATGGTGGGTCACACCCACTGGGATGAATCTGGAGCTGAATTCAAGCTTCTTTACTATGATTCCAGTAACTGTTCTGTCTTTACTTTTACAGGAAAACAATTATAAATCATTTAGTCAAAAGCAGCCATGGGGCCTCCCTGGTGGTGCAGCGGTTGATCGCTGCGCTGTGGAGCTGTCGGCAGCAGCTACGTGAGTTCGACGCCTGGCCAGGGAGATTCCCACATGGCGCGGCAGACCTTTCCTGCCTCACACGCTGCTCTCCTCAGCAGTGTATTTCCATGTATCTGCCTCTCCTGCTCCCCACTCTGTCTCTGGTGAACCCTCTCGTCGCCCCATACCTCTGGCTGTACCCCAGCTTGTATGCAAAAATAAATAAATCTTAAAAAAAAAAAAGCAGTCATGACCCCAGTGACCTGTCTGCCACATCCTGGTTCTGTATTTGTCCTAAGGAGCTGAGCTTCCTGCCCCAATTCCCTCAACTGAGAGCAAAGGGTAGAGCTGAATCATCTCAGCAGAGGAACTGGGAAGGGAGCCAGGGGAGAAAAAAACAGAGTAGGAGAGGCCAGGGCTTGGGGTTCCCCTTCTAATCTATTTCAGCCTGTTCTCTACTTTGTACTTCTCTGCTACATGTATTATGCACTAACACTGTGTATTAGCAAATGTGGGATCAAATGAATTTTTGCGTATCTCTGATATTTCAGGAAAGCTAAAATACCAGCTTTCCTGAAGTTGGGGGGGGGAGGGGATGGGGGGGGTGGGAGGAGATGCATAGCGATTGCTGACCTAACATGAAGAAGGCAGGACATTTTCCAGGTCCTTAGAATTTGCTGCCCTTATCTCTGGATAAGGAATAATAATATTTCTTTTTCCTCCCGGGTTTTTACATTCTTTTCTGACCCTCGAAGCCATCTGCTTGCCCTGTGACTCAGCAGCATGAGATGACTCTGGCAAGCAGTGAGCAGCCGTGGAAATAGGCGCCATGCCTCACAGTTCCGGGAACACGCAGTGGGAGCCCATGTCCTTAACCAACCCAGGCTTTTTCCCCTGCTTTCCATGGGTCAGCCAGAGGGGCCATGGGCCCACTGCTGATGTATCCCTGCCACAGAGTCTGTTTCAAGGGCCTAGATACCTCCAAATCCACAGGGAAGCTTGAGACACAGACCCATCCAGCTAGAGAAATCCTTTTACAAAACTTTTCTTTGGAGCAGCTCAGGGGAACTGAGCAAGGCACTAGCTAACAAGCTTGCTAATGAGAAGGCAAACAAGATGCCAGGGGGTGAGGCGGGGCCTGCTCCCAGGAGAGGTTGTGCCTGTTAATGAAGTGCAGTTTCAACTTCAGTAATTATCAGCATTTTCTCTGCAGAGACCTCCCTGCCTGACTTGTAGAGCAAGGCACTTTGGGGAAGCCCCAGTTTGTTTCCTTCTCTTTCCTCTCTCAATTAAAATTAATTGGGAACATGAGAATACAGACCAGGACATCAAAAAAGCAGCCCTAGACTAGACCTTTCAGGAGTCCTCTCCCTTGCCCAGGTCGCAGACACCAGCCCCTCAGCTTTCCTAAGTCTTATGGAAGAACCTCTTTTTCTTATATTCTTAGATGACCTTGGGGGGCAGCAGGTACAGATAGAGGTCAGAGAACCTGCGTGAACATCCAGTCTCTGCCTGATAACTCTGATACAGGGTGGGTGACACACCTTCCCTGCCCTCTAGTTTTTAATAAATAAGACTACAGAGATTGGACTTCATGGAGACATGGTTTCTTTGAACAGTCATTTTATGCACTGTGATAAACGATATAGTTTTTGTTCTGCTACCAAGGGTAATAGCACCAAGAATCAAGAATAGTAGCCCTACTTCTGCTTTAAAAATAAGTTTCTTGAGTGTGAAGTCAGTGAAGGGAGAAGTAAAAGTAAGAGAGTAAGATAAACATGTGCCCCAAGAGGTACCGTTCCCCCCAAAAAGAGGACATATACCATCTGAGGTCACACAGAGGAAGGTCTTGCCACACTTGTTTGATCTTTAGAGCATTTTTTAAACTGTCAACTCCTTTTTAGGAGAAAAAGCTATCACTTCCTTTTAGAAAAATAATACAACACTTCTATCACCTGCTCGTTGGCATAACCAATCACACACGTCTCATGCCTCACGACTCTCAGATGCCACCAGAAAATCAGAAACTATTTGCTCCCAATCTGTGGTTTGTCTTCTCATTCTCTTGACAGTCTTTTGCAGAACTAAAGTTATAGTTTTATAGAGTCCAACCATTAAAGTATTTCTTTCATAGGTCATGCCTTACGTTGTTCTAAAGAGACATCATAAGTAAACCTAAGTTCATCTAGATATTTCTTCTGTGTTATCTTCTAGGAGTTTTACTGTTGTGTATTTTACATTTACGTCTATGATCCACTTTGAGTTAATTTTGGGGAGAGGTGTAAAATTTGGTCTAGATAATTCTCTCTTTTTTTACATGCAGATGTTTAAGTTGTTGAAATCATTTCTTGAAAATACTGTCTTTGTTTAATTGTTTTCCTCCTTTGGCAGAGGTCAGATGAGTGTATTTATGGGGTTCTATCCCTGGGATCTTTATTCTATTCCATTTTCAAGTTGCCCTTGGTTTGTGTATAAAGATGGTACTGATTTGTAGATTGTCCTGCAACTTTGATGAATTCATTTATTATTTCTAGTAGTACACTCTCAGGGTTTTCTGCATATAAGATAATATTGGTTTCAATTGATATTTGTGTATGGAATAGGTTGGGGCCCAATTTCATATTTTTCCCTATGGATATCCAATCTCCCCAACACTATTTGTTGAAGAGAATTTGATTTGTCCATTGTGTATTGTGGGCAACTTTGTCAAAAATTAATTGATATATATTCATGGGTTTATTCTGGATTCTATTTTGTTCCATTGGTCACATATCTGTCTTTATGGAAGTATCATATTGTTTTAATTACTATAGTTTTGTGATACATTTGGAAATCAGACTGTGTAATGCTTTCAGCTTTGCTCTTGAAAATTATTTTGGCTTTTCTGGGTCTTCTGAGGTTTCATATGAGATTTTGGATTTTTTTTTCAGTCTCTGTAGAAGATGTCATTGGGGTTTTGCTGGGATTCATTGAATCTTCAGATATCTTTGGGTAGTATGAACTTGTTAAAATCATTAGATCCTTCAATCTTCCAGTCCTTGGAAATAGATGTTCATTTATTTGCTGCTTCTTTAAATTCTTTCTTCAGTGTTTTTAAGTTTTCATTGTTTAAGTCTTTTACATACTTGGATAAATTTATTCCTAAGTATTTTATTCTGTTTGATGTTATTGTAATGAGATTGTTTTTTAAATTTCCTTTTTGAATAGTTCACAGGTAGTGTTTAAAAGCACAACTAATATTTGTATATTAACTTTATATCCTCCACTGTACTGAATTTGTTTATTCATGCTAACAGTTTTTGGTGAAGTCTTTAACATTTCCTTCAAGAAGATCATGTCAAGTGTTACAGCTCTTTTAGAATTTGTCTAGTAGGTTTTCCGGTCCTCACCGGAAGACCCCCCCCCCAAAAAAAAAAAAGAAGATCATGTCATCTGCAAATTCAGATAATTTTATGTTTTATATATATTTCTTTATACCTTGAAGTATAAAACTTTGTTGTTAATCTGAAATCTTTCTTCTCTGTAAATGCAAGAGTTTACACCTATAAACTTTCTTCCTAGCACTGCTTTCACTACCCCCAATGAAATTATATTTTGTGGCTTTCACATCTTTAAAGAGAAAAGTTGGAACTCTTTTTCCAAAAAAGAATAAGAGAACAACTTTGTTTCCTCCTTTCTTTCTTTCTTTCTTTCTTTCTTTCTTTCTTTCTTTCTTTCTTTCTTTCTTTCTTTCTTTCTTTCTTTCTTTTTTTTTTTTTTTACTGTGACTAAGATATTTACAGGAAAGAAACAGTTTACTTTCCTGAATGAGGGTATCAAAATTTAAGAATATTGATGGGTGGAGTCCCTGAATTGTTTCAGAACTTCTCTCACTCTGGGATTTCATAACTCTTTTCATATTTTTTTTGTACTGTGTGAAGAAACCAACTGTAGTCATTTTTTAAGTGAGTCAAAGCAGTGCCATTTTCCTTGTTATCTTTCGAATACTTCACTCTCTTAGCCTTTAACAATATTATAACAGCTAGAGTTCAATCTCTAGATAGTTTCACCTATCTACCTTTCTATTAGTTCAAAACAATTATTCCTGCATTTCTGAAAAATTCCCAGGCCTAGGGCATGTATTTTCACACATACAGAGGTGGCACAGGGAGGAGAATTAGGAATTAGAGGAAATTCAGGCAAAAGTAGGTTATACTTCAAGACTAGAATAAAAGGGAGTGAGTTGTGATAATCTTACGTGTTTGTGGCATACTCTGAAAGCTGAACTTGCCAGTTTCTTCTGCCTTGTGAATTCTAGAAGAACAATGATCAGATCTGGAAGAACTGAGTGTCTGTTAAATCACTTCGTATCTATCATGCCTAAATCACCAATAATTTGACCACTGAAAGTCAGGAGAAGGGCATATTTTCAATTACTTTGATCCATCTTCTAAAGATTTAAAAAAGGCTTGGTGATTTAGGAGCACTGTTCTGACTTTCCTTTGTTTGGTCAGTAATGTGTGTGAATTCTGCTGAGAAACAGTGGCAGGAATCACTCCACAGAATTAGCTTCTGGTAAAAGGAGAGGGAAATGCCCTCACTTACGGTTATTCTTGCTAAGTTTACTCTGTCTCCTGGTCACTGGATTGGTATCCTTTTACTCCTGAACGTCCCTCTCTAGCCTTACATCAAGACAGCTCACATAGTCACATAAGTAGCACTCAAGTCCATCATCAAGAATGGTGGAAACCCACCAGTTTGGGGGGCACTCACACCAGCTCTCCCTTGATTTCCTGGTACATTCTCTTGAAATTTCAGGCATTTTTTTTAATTTCAGACACTGCCTCTTTCTCCCTAAATCTAATTCAAATAAACACAGTACGTTTTCTTCTCCTTTCAGATGACTTGAAATCATCTAGTATAGTTAGCAGGTTGGGGACCTCTCTATTCCATGGACTTGTCCTTTATGCAGATCAAATAGTGGGTTTCCACATTGCTATCTGGGAATGGTTCCATTTATTTGACGTCTCCAAATTGTATGCATGGTGCCACGTAGGAAAATGCTGTAGAAAAAATATGAAGTACTCAACCCTTCTAGAAGCTCGGTGTGCTTCCAGAATTTGTACGATTCATTGCTGTCATGATAATAAGCCCATCACTTACTGTTGTTGCTGTGAATAATTCTGACAGACAAGAGTAATTATAAAACTGAATCATAGACATAATGGACTCTGGTCTTTGTCTAGAAAATATTTGCAAAATTCGTTTCCAAATTTCTAGGAAAAACTTACATGTAAGTAATGATTTTATGCCTCTGAAACGCCAACTATTAATAACAGTATAAATGTGTCACATACTATTGAAACCACAAGCAACTTCACAATCTTTCTCCATTGAGTATGTGTACTCAAGTACTGGTAGAGATGCATGCCTCTTCCTGCATCTCCTCCCACCACTGCTCCTCTGGAACAGGTAGGAAGAAGGAGACCACTGGCTCGTTTTTCCCCTTTGTGATTAGAACCTCCTTTAAGGGACTTTGGTTTGGTATCTACGAATCCACATTTAAGTTTGATGATAGCAAAGTTCTAATGTTGTAACTCCATTCAGAATAAATAGATTTATTAATGATTTAGCTCTTATTTTTCATTGTAAGATGGTTACAGCAAGAAGATTGTTCAGTTTCTCTGGCTAAGAAACTATAAAACTAAGAATGTTGATGGAAGGAATCTCAGAATTGCTTCATAACTTCTTTCTCTGGGGATGTGGCTCAGTATGAGTTAATAACATTGGCCAAGTCATCAAGTGATTCAAACCAAAACCACTGTTTTTTTCTTAGCATTTCAGGAGATTTTAACATCCTGCAATTGAATCCCTAAGAGCTTGCTTCACTCATCTATCTTCCTACTCTAACAAAACAAATATTATCATTACATTTCTGAAGAAGATCCGGGACCTGGGCTTCCGTGGAAGGAATTTCCGTGAGGTGAGTCCTGAGGGATTTTTGTAGAGAAGATTTGGTAACTCAGCATTCGTGAGATCACAGCAGGAGGCTTAGATTTTTGAGGCTTTCTTGAAGGAGTGAGATTGGTAGCCGCATACTCAGAGAAATGGAAACCACAGTAGCTTGATTCCATCCTCACTTTCCTTGGAAGATCATAGACGCTTTTCATTTGGCTACAACTGAGGTCTGAACAAAACAAATACATTTTGACCATTGTGGACTTTGAAATTCGTTCTCTGGATGTTTACAGCAGGGTAGTGAATATTTAACTGGGCTTTGGTCTTCTTGCCTGGTGGGTGTGGAGGAGAGACATAGCGGCTGTGGTGGGAGTCTGGGCAAAAACCAAGGTATGACTGAAAAAAGTATCATGAAACAACAGTAAGTAAAAGACACATCTGGACATAAAACTGTATTCTATAGTATTACAGAGACAGGAGAACACACAAATTGTGAAATTTCTCTTTCATGGTTACTCAAATGCATGGTATCTTAAAATTTTCTTAAGTGCTTTAGCTCCATTCTAGACCAGCTGCTGAGGCAGTATTTCACGTCTTTGAGGACTAGCTCCTTGCTTCCTTCAAAGTCAGAGGTAAACCTTGATAGGAAGAGTTTAGAGGAAAGAGGCAACTGAGATAGTTAAATCTATACCTACCTTCTGAAATGCTTTAATCTCTATCATAAGCATTCCATGCGTTTTTGAGAGGAATGTAAAATTTTAAACATTGGTTTCAGAATTCTCTAAATGTTAGATCAATATTTTTATTTGAAATTAACTGTGTGGCTCGACTTTTCTAAATATTTTCTCACTTTTTCCTTTGCTTTGTTCATTAATTAGTACATGGTAAAATCTCAAATTATAATAATGCTTTTGTTACTTTTTCCTGATAATTCTCTCAATTTCTAATATAAATAATATATGTGTATGTATGGTAAAAGAAATATACTAAATAATTTTATATGAAAGACTGTAAATAACTATGTATCTATTATTAGTTAAATACATAATTAAAACTGTTTACATCTTTCTGTAATATAAAACTTTTATCTTTGGGTAATGAAACTCCAGTTTGAAGCAAGTTTTTGTCTTAGGGTTCTTTAACACTACACCAATACATATATACACCGTTCTTTAATGTTTGTAGAGAAAACTTTTCACAACTCTTTTTCTAAAACTTTTAGTTACTTTTGGTCAATAGCATGTAGGTAGATTTTTTCAATCCAGTTTTGAAATTTTTCATATAATGAATTTAGCACTTCATAAGTATTAGGTGGAATGCTGTATTTTGACTGGTTTGTTACACTTATTGCATGAGTTCCTTCTCTTCTTCTTTGACAATAGTCTTGAATTTTATATCTCTAACTTCTGCTTAAAGACTAGTCACTAGGAAGCACTCACTTCCCCTTTTCTCCCCAACTCCACACATTATTTTGATCTGTTCCTCTTTCATTTCCCTTTGTTCAGGCTTTAACTTATTTTTAAAAACACTGAAAGATTTAATCAAGGCCTTGTTCATGTTATTTTTCGGCCTGCAGTATTTTTTTTAAAATCTCATTCACTTATATTCTTGTTGAATATTATTTCCAAAGGAGTGTTGGGTGGAGTCTCTGTTGCAAATCTGATTGCTAACAGTACTGATCAATATCAGAGACCCATCCACAGTTTGCCACATTTAACTGCCATTTGAGCAAAACATATCATTTCCGTTTCAAAATTATTTATTTTTTACAAAACTTGGCAAGCTGACCAGAGATCTGAAGCAACAGCAGGGGAGGAGGAAGGAGAATGGTCAAGAGGGGAGGAAGAACACAAGGGACTGTGGTGATGGTTCATGGGTGCTGTAGTGGGGGAAGAACTGGGGACTGCATCTAAGGGGAGAAATCAAATACTGTTCCAAAATGAACAATGACGTAAGAAAATAAATAAACTTTAAAAAAAATTTTTTTTTTCAATTTCGGTTGACAATACCTCTCTGAAACCTTATGGTCACAAATGGACTGGTATTCAGACTTTGACTAAAGAAAGGTTATGTAAGGCTCAGCAGACCTCTCCTGCCTCAGCTGCTGCTCCCCTCAGCAGTGTATTTCAGTTGATCTGCCTGTTCTGCTCCCCACTCTGTCTCTGGTGAACCCTTTCACTGCCCCATACCTCTGGCCTGCACCCAGCTTGTATGCAAAAATTTTTTTAAAAAGCCTCTTTTAAATAAAAAAGGTTATGTAAGCCATACCATGTTTACAGAGCCTAGTACAGGTGGTCCATTAGTACCTAGGTCCTAATTCACATGGCAAATACACTCACATTTATATAGCAAGGCATGTGAACTTTAACACTAAAGTGGCATTTAAAAAACTATATGTAGGGCATCCCTGGTGGCACAAGGGGTTAAGTCTCAGCTTATGAAGCTATCTGCAGCCACTGCAGCACAAGTTCTATCCCTAGCCAGGGAGATTCCCACATGGTGCAGCAGACCTTTCCTGCCTCGCCCGCTGCTCTCCTCAGCAGTGTATTTCAGTCAGTCTGCCTGTTCTGCTCCCTGCTCTGTCTCTGGTGAATCCTCTCACCCCCTCCCCTGCACCTCTGGCCTACACCCCAGTTCTTGTATGCATAAATAATTAATATTTTTAAAAATAAATTAATTAAATAAAAAGCTATATGTAGATTACTGCCAATTCACATCAGGTATTTTTCTAATAAATGTTGTCTTCAAATTCTCACACAGGTGTGTGTATACACATACAACTTTGGGTTTCATATTTTGGGAGATTTCAAAAGTGAAGATTGGTGCAAATACCATACAAAACTACTCCACGCAGTTTTGCTCTTAAGAATCTGATTTTGAACCTTTGTAAGTGATTTACTCTTTTTCTCTGGGAGCTGACAAATTTTTCTTATTAGTTTTAGATATTTTCTACACTAAGTCTTTCTTGTTTGACACTCTCTTGGCTTAAACAATCTGAAGATATTCAAGTTTCTTTAATTCCAAAAAGTTTATCTTGTTATTTCTTCAAATATTTTCTCCTTTTCATTTTAGTTTTTGCAACAAATAATGAGGATATTAACACTTTGCCCTGAATTCTGATGTGAATTCCATTTTGTTTTCTATCTTTTATTATTTAATTCCATCCTATTTTCCTTGTCGGAATGTCCTCAATCTGATCTTAGATATATTCTCATTTTATCATTGATAGAGCCAGATTATTATGTGCCAGGATCCAAATCCTCTGAACCACAAAGTCTAAACTCTGAACACTCATTCTGCTTGTGGAGTGAATATGCTGAGAGCAGATATTGGAGAAAAATGACGCAAGTGTCATTTCCCACAAATGATGATTCTCTTAAACTGTATTATATTCTAAGTTTAGGACAGTATATGGAAATCTATTCTCTGTAAGCGTTTCCATATGATTGGATTAGGATGAGTATGTTTGCATAATTTAGCAGATTTTAAATTAAATTTGATTAATTTCATGAAGACTGGGTATTTTCTACGCTACTTTCCAAGAAGAAAGTTAAGAGTGTATTCCATGAGAAAGTCCAGAACAGCAAAATAAGCTATGTATTTCTGGAGCTTAATGATAAAATGGAAAGTGGGAAAATAAGAAAGAGACAGATTTTTCAGACCTTCCAAGTCAGGCTAAAGATCAAGGACTTTTCCTTTCAAAATGGGGCATGACTGAAGGCTTTTAAGCAAGGTAATTATGTGGTTTACAGAGAGATAACTAGAATGATGAAAATAACCAAGTAGAGAAATCAAACCTAGAAGGAGGAAATTCAAGTGACTGTTGAACTAATTCCAGACAATTAATGCCGTGATCCTGCACCAGGGAATAGGTAGAAGTCTAGTTGAAGGCCAGGGTAGACTCAGGCCAAGCCCAGAGAGGGAGGATGCTGCTGCGAGCCGAGCAGGGGAGCCCCACTAGTCCTGAACGGGTGCTAGTGTGGAGCCTAAGGCCCGCTGTATCATTTGGGAAGCTCCCTGGTTGGGGACTGAATTTGTGCTACAGTGGCTACGGATAGCTTTATCGTGCTGAGACTTACCCCTTGAGCCACCAGGGAGGACCCAGACTATGTATTTTCTAAATAAGGGGTACAGTTACCTGGGATGTATGAATCAAGCCTGTCACCTTGAGAGTGGTTACCAGCTGAAACTTTTAGTTTACATCATTTTACTTTGATCATCATTTCAGTCTAGTCAGGAGGTCAGTGTGACATTTTTTACTTTATTTTCCCCCTTTTAATTTTTATTTCACCATATCTATGGTGGCACAGAGTTCAGGGTGCAGCCTTTGAAGACAGTTTTGTGTGTGTGTGTGTGTGTGTGTGTTTCAGTGTGTGTAGGAGAAACTATAGTCAGCCACCAGGCATTGTCCAGTGTACTGTTTGTTTATCATTCTTCTGGACTTTCTGACCTTATCTCTGGATTATGTTTTGGTTAGCAGTTTTTAGAATTTACTGTCCTTATCTCAGAAGCCTCTTGAACATTCCCAAAGCAACACCCCCACCCCCAATGTCCCTGAAACGGCCTAATTAACCCTAACTTGCCCTGGGACTCTTTTTTCCGCTAGGGATGGAGCCCCTAACTGCTGTTAGGACAAAGGGCATCAGTCTGATCAGTAACTGCTTCCTGCTGAAAATGGGTGATGGGGGAAGCTGTCAGGGCTCCACTGCAAGGCAACGATTTAAGGGGCCTCGGAAGAAGAATGGTGGAAGCATCATGTAAGGCTCCACCTGAAGGACCATTGGAAGTTTGCTGGCTTTTAGATGGGAAGAGATGATTGTGATGAGGATGTTGAGGATACAGGGCCCAAACAAGATGATAATAGAGAAAATTAGTGAAGGCACAAGAAAGGGGAACAACCAGGACAGAAGTTGGTGTTTTATAAAGACAAAGATTTTTTTTTTATAATATATATTTTTATTGTTATTTATGTCTTTTACATTTTGCATTCCCCTTGGGTAGCCCACCACCAATTCACCCGTGATCCATCTCCATGGTCCTTTGTGTTCTTTTCTATTCCATTTTGTGCCCTTTCCCTTCCCTCCCTCCGGCTCCCTCCTCCTCGCCTCCCCCCCCACTGATTGTCTCTCTCCCACCCGGCCTCCCTATAGTCCTGTTATAAGTGAAACCATTCGATATTTTTCTCTTTCTTTCTGGCTTATTTCACTGAGTATGATCCCCTCTAATTCCATCCATGTCGCTGCAAATTGCATGTGTTTATCTTCTTTCCATGCTGAATAGTATTCCATTGTGTAT